>JACCIY010000188.1:0-120850 GCA_025506505.1 Flaveria sonorensis | reverse complement strand
TCATGCTCATTTAGGATTTGGACTTAGTCAAAAATCAAAGACAAATATTATTATGTTTATTAGAGTTTTTATTTGATGTAATGTATTGTTGATTAGTACTATTCAATAAAAATGGCATTTAATATTATTTCAACACAATTACTACCATGTGCTATGAGCAATATTAGACTATGTCGGCTTAATCTTGTTTTGACCTAGTAATATTATCATTAGTCTAGGGTAATTAAGTGTAACTTGGTTTTCTATATATTTGGTTGTAATCTCTTCTATTTTCAATCAATGAAATTACCTTTAATAGTTTGTTTTGGTATTAGAGCCAAATCAAACCTTAACCTAATCTGCCGCCCTACTCTTCTGCCGCCACCCATAAACGGCCAAAACCATGGCTGCAATAACAGCATTTACCAACACAGAGAAAACAACCATAACTCCCACAAATTCGCCTTTCCTCTCAAACCTACAAACTATGGACATTGGAGACCAATGATTGAATCATTCCTCACCTCACATAATCTCTTCGGTTATGTTGATGGAACAATACCCTGCCCAGATCAGAAGGTTACAGTTGGAACCAACACTACTGATAATCCCAGTTACACTCCGTGGATCGCCAATGATGCCCACATCCGAACCTAATCACAAACAACTGTATCTGAAGATTCCTACCAACATGTACAAGGCAAAACCTCTCGTGAAGTTTGGCTCTCGTTAGAGCGGGGCCTATGCGCCTAATACTGCTGCCCATGAATTCACTCTCAAAAATTAGCTTCTCCGAATAACCCAAAACGGTGATGAAAAACCAACGGATTATCTTGCAAGGGCACAAGGATATGCAACCGCCTTGGCAAACATTGGAGAACCAGTAAAAGACAAAGATCTCGTTATGTTTACTATTGCAGGATTACGAGAAGAATACAATGGCCTCAAAAGTAATCTGCTGGCTCGTTCTCCTCCGGTCTCCTTCAATGAAATCCATGCTCTTCTCAGTGACCATGACTACCTTATTGCCACCACTCTTAACACCAACCCGAAGGCCTTTCTTGCTGCACAACAGCCTTCTTTCTCGGTTCCACAGCAGCAGGTCTCAACTGCAACTTTATCAACCTAAACAACTCTTGATCAGTTACAGCAATAACTTCACAACATCCAGTTGATGGCCTCTCAGTTAGGACAGCAATTAAATCCAGGTATCTTACTAAAACCTCAAGCTAATTATGGCTCTCAGTCTTACAATAATAATAGAGGTGGTTGGAACAATCGTGGCTACTCCCGTGGTAATTCTCATGGTGCTTATAATTCACGTCCTAGAGATAACAATGGTACTCGTCAATTCTCATGGGCTTCTACTCAGAATATGGTTTATGGTCACTGCAATCGTTGTGGAATTGGTCACCTACCCTCACAGTGCCTACATCAGCAGGTTCAAGCTCGTTCAGAACCTCAAGCCAATTTCACAGCTCACTCGGATGTTGGTTCCTCATTCAGCACCACCTGGAAGCCAGATACTGGTGCAACTCATCATGCCACTCCAGATCTATCCAATCTAGACAACTCAGAGGCATACCATGGTAACGATTCTTTACTTGTTGGTAACGGTAAATCTATTCCATCCTTAACATTGGCTCTTCAAAAATCTATTCAACAAACAAAACTTTTCAATTATCTGATATTCTTCATGTTCCTGATCTAAAACAAAACCTCTTATCTGTTCAAAATTCTGTCTTGATAATAATGTCTTCTTTGAATTTCACTCTTCATATTTCGTTGTGAAGGACGAGTCTACACACAATACCCTTCTTATGGGTCCCAGTGAGCAGGGATTATACTCCATTCGTCTTCCACAACTCAAATCTCTACCCAAGGTTGCATTCACCGCTGTCAAAGCTTCTTCGAATATTTGGCATCAATGTTTGGGACACCCTCATGCTCAAGTGTTTCGTTCAATTGTTTCTTATTGTTCTTTACCAGTTTCAGACAAATTATCAAATAATTTATGTTCTTCTTGTCAAATGGAAAAATCTTCTAAGTTAATTGTATCTGATTCTAATTTTCGTAGTAATAATATTTAGACCTTGTATATTGTGATGTTTGGGGTCCTTCCCATCACCATCTTTTGATGGTCACCGTTATTTTTTTATGTGTGGATCATTGTACTCGATATATGTGGATTTATCATTTAACACAAAAATCCGATGTTTATGTCACCTTAACCAACTTCATCACCATGGTTGAACGCCAATTTAACACAAAATTAAAATGTATACAATCTGGTTGGGGGGGTGAATTTAGACCTCTTACCACTCTTTGTCACAACCTAGGCATTATTCATCGATGTTCATGTCCACACACAAGTGAACAAAATGGAATTGTTGAACGTCGTCATCGTCACGTTGTCGAAACTGGACTGTCTCTCTTAGCTCAATCCAGTCTTCCTCAACGCTTCTGGCACTTTGCCTTTGAAACGGCTGTGTATCTCATTAACCGGCTTCCCTCTCGTGTCTCCTCAAACAAATCACCATTTGAACATATCTTTAAACGTAAACCCGATTACTCATCTTAAGGGTGTTTGGTTCTCAATGTTTTCCTTATCTTCGCCCGTATAATCGTCATAAAATTGAATTTCGGTCTACTCCGTGTGTATTTCTTGGCTATAGTTTGTCTCACCATGGTTATCGATGCCTTGATCCTTCTACTAACCATATCTATATTACTCGACATGTTCGTTTTAAAGAACACATTTTTCCCTATCAATCACCCCCTAATCCGACCCCTACACCACCACCACCTTCCCCATATATTTCTGTTTTTCCTAATCCACCACCTGGTTTCCCTCCTGAACCACCTCCAACACCATCTCCAACAACCTCTTCACCACCATCTCCTATCCGAACACCACCTATTACTCCTACCACTAATCCCACTCCAGCAAACGCACCAACCTGGACTCACATATGCCAACACCAATCACTACACCACCACCATAATTCCATCCGCAACCTTCACCACCACCGCCCCAACAAACCAGGCCACCTAACCTCCGTCCCATTCCAAAACAAACAAACCGATACAATCCTGCTGCCTATACCGCTACCATTCCTTCATCTTCTCCCATTGAACCAATAGTTTTACAGTTGCTAATAAGTATGTTAAATGGCGCCAGGCTATGTCAAATGAGTTGGATGCACTTCATAGAAATGGCACGTGGACACTTGTGCCACCTGTACTTAATGCTAATGTTGTTGATTGTAAATGGGTTTACAGGTTAAAAACAGATGGAGATGGAAAGAACACCAGGTACAAAGCTCGGCTTGTTGCCAAGGGATTTCACCAACAACACGGTGTGGACTATCATGAAACTTTCAGCCCAGTGATTAAGCCTACCACCATTCACACTGTGTTATCTCTGGCCGTTACAAATAAATGGTCTCTTCGGCAACTTGATATCGACACAGCCTTCTTGCATGGTAATCTCGAAGAAACAATTTACATGCGACAACCTCCAGGCTTTGTTGATCCGAACAAACCACAACATGTATGCTTACTGAACAAGTCAATATATGGACTAAAACAAGCTCCTCGTGCCTGGTTTAACAAGTTATCTACGGCACTTCAGCACCTTGGATTCTGTGGATCCAAAACAGATCCATCGCTCTTCATTCTACACTCGATGGGATCTCTTATTTATCTGCTCGTCTATGTTGATGATATCATCATCACAGGTGATAACTCTACTGAAGTTGCATGGATATTGATCAACTAAATTTGTTATTTCCTCTTAAGGATATGGGTTAGTTGTATTATTTTTTAGGAGTTGAGGTTATTCACAAAGGCCATGACTTGATTCTTTCACAAAGAAAATATCTTGATGATCTTTTGCATAGAGCTGGCATGGCAGATTGCAAACCAATTTCAACTCCCATGAGCACCTCTTCGGTTCTGCTACCAGATGATAGTCCTCTACTTGACGATCCCTCTCGGTACAGACAAACAGTGGGAGCTCTTCAGTATGCTACCTTTTCACGTCCTGACATTGCCTTTGCTGTAAACAAAGTTTGTCAGTTTATGCATGCTCCCACTGACAACCACTGGACTGCAGTCAAGCGTATTTTACGCTATCTAAAAGCTACAATACATATGGGTCTTTGGATTTGCCATAATACAGGCTATCGGCTTCAAGCATTTACAGACTCTCACTGGTCCACTAATATTCAAGCCTTCTCGGACTCTGATTGGGCTGGCTGTCCAATCGATCGTCGATCCACGGGGGGATTTGCCATCTATCTAGGTACTAATCTCATTTCTTGGTCTGCTCGCAAACAGCGAACTGTTTCTCGGTCCTCAACAGAATCGAGTACAAGGCTATTGCAGATACGGTTGCAGAATTAATTTGGGTAAAGTCCTTACTTCGGGAACTTGGATTGGACAGTGATGTGCCAACACTTTGGTGTGATAATCTTGGAGCAACTTATCTCACTGCCAATCCAGTTTTTCGTGCTCGCACAAAACACGTTGAAGTTGACTATCATTTTGTTCGTGAACAAGTTACTCAGGGAAAACTCCATGTCAAGTTTATCTCCACAGAAGATCAAGTAGCCGATATCTTTACAAAACCCTTACCTACTCAGAAATTGAGTTTCTTAGATCCAAGTTGCAAATTGCTATCCGCCCTTAACTTGCGGGGGAATATTAGACTATGTCGGCTTAATCTGTTTTGACCTAGTATATTATCATTAGTCTAGGGTAGTTAAGTGTAACTTGGTTTTCTATATATTTGGTTGTAATCTCTTCTATTTTCAATCAATGAAATTACCTTTGATAGTTTGTTTGCAATCGATTCACATTCGTCCTCCCCGATGATTCCGCCGTCGGTCGGGGTGTGACAGATTGGTATCAGGGCCATGGTTATAGAGAATTAGGTTATTAGAAATAAAATGACCTAGACTATAACTAAAAACCTTGCACATGAGTCATCTCATGTATTTTATATGCTTAGATAGGAATATTTTTGTGCCTTATATGCTTAGACATGATTATGTGATTATATGCCTTATGTGATTATTCTTATACCTTGATTTCAACCAATGTACACATGATTCTCAAATCATATTATTAGGCATTGTGTGCCTAAATCAAATGGTTTTCAAATTTTGAGTTTTGAATTGTTATTCATGGTTTTCAAATCCCGTAAAAATCTGTGTCCCATAACTGAAAACATGCAATGCTGGAAGAGTTGGATGCCTTCTGTCTAGGTAAGGTATCCATATAAATCCAAATCAACCGATGGATCCGTAATTTCAATAACATAACATCTCAAGATATTGTTTAAAATGACATTTTTTAAAAACGGTTTGCTAACTATTTAAAAAAACACGAAATGAAAAATAAAAGTTTAAAAATAACATCGTGGTTTTATTAGTTAAAGTCCTTACTCGTACGTAATTTCAATAACATCAAATTTCAAGATATTGTTTATAATTCATAAATTTTTATTGCTTTTATTGATTCAAGTAATAGTATAGATAAAGAGTTTTGCAAGATGTATCAAGGTCTAATTTATCCTAATACAAACATTTATGTTTTTAAAATTGGGTGATAAAACACACAGGCAATAGCATTCTGCATTCACCGTTGCCCTAAAAAAGGGAAAGAAAGCGCAAATTGTGTTTCTGAATTGGCAAAATAAATGGCTAATGGTATTAGTAGCGAAGAAGGTGCGAGTGTGACGGATTTAGGAAACGGGAGCGACGTGGTGTACTTGCCCCGGTTTCTTACGTACGCAAAGTCATGGGAGTATTTCCATTATCTCGATGAACACATGCCATGGACCAGACCTACCATTCGTGTCTTCGGTAAACCTCATCTCCAGGTAACTTAATTGATTCTAAATCTAGCTACGTCGATTATTACACGACAAAGGCCAATTATAAGTGGAATCTTTTTGTTCATGTACAGTAATAGTTATTTGCTTCGTCAATTAGCAGATTATCTGTTGAAGCAGGAATTAGATAGATAGGGTTGGAGGTCCATATAACACATAATGTTTATACATCAAGGACATTAATTTTAGTTAGAAAACAGTTATCAATTTGAGATATAAGGAGCAGGTGTTACCTCCGACTAAGCAACACTCTCATATCCAAAACCCACTGCTGTCAGTTAATGTGGGGCCATACATTTTAAGCGAGAAACTACAGCGATAGAATAAAAAGATCATGCCTTAAAACAACAAATGCATTTTTATATATTTCATGAACTCATCCCTTCTTATCATATTTCAACATGACAATCTCATTATTCCCAAAACACATGAGAAATTTCTTTTGACTTGGTTATCAAACTCAGTGGTGCTTGAAATATAGTTTCTTAACAACACAAAGTTCCTAAATGCCACCCACACTGAGCCATATTCAACATAAACATGCAATATGCAAACACTAAACTTAAACATATAGAAATCACAAGAAAACATACCTTGAACAACTGTGTCAAACCCAATAGTCACAAACCCATCAAGATTTTTGAACATCGGAACTTTAAAAGATTGCAGTAAAGGTCAAGATTGAATCTAAGGGTAGTTATAGGTAGTTTAGGTTAATTTCAACAGCCAGAATTAAATTTTGTGACGGTTATACTCACTGGGAGTATATATTATATTATCAATTCTCTTATGTTCAAGTCAAATATTATATATGGTGAAGAATATAGGCCTGTAGTAGTTACTCAATGAACTGGAATAGTGGAACCCCTTGTTTTTGGTAAGTAAAACTGTAAAATCTATAACCACTCCCTCCCCCAAGTTTTTTTTAATCCATTGTTATTGGTTGGTGTCTGCTCTCTACAGCCTAGAGATGTATGCTACCTTGCAAACAAAGGATTGAAGGAATTAAGTTACAGCGGGTATAAGCCAGATGTGTATTCTTGGGATGATTATCCACCTTTGAAGGAGATTCTGGAGGAGGTAGATGGTAAAAATTAAATTCCTTAATTGATTTGAGTACTACAGATTGACTGACATGTAGCTAGTTTTATAGGTGCACAAAGCCTTTCCTGGGAGTCATTTTAACAGCTTACTTATAAATAGATACAACAGTGGTAATGACTATGTTGGTTGGCATGCTGATGATGAGAAGCTTTATGGACCCAATCCAGAAATTGCATCCATTTCCTTTGGGTGTGAACGTGACTTTTTCTTGAAAAAGAAATCTCAAGGTACAAGCCATCTCAGTGGGTTAGTTTTCTTTTCTTATGCCAAGGCTGTATGTATCATGTTTCAGGTGAAGTTGTGGCAGCCCGACCCAGCAAGCGAGCAAATAATAACAGTGTAGAGAAACACTGTTTTAAGTTGAAGCATGGGTCACTGCTCCTTATGAGGGGCAATACCCAAAGGGACTGGCTCCATTCAGTGCCTAAACGAGCAAAAGCTGAGTCTGCACGAATTAATCTCACTTTCAGGCGAGTGACGCAGATGTTATCCCGGTAAACGAGCAAAATAACATCATTTTCTCATGAACACATGGACAAATCTAACTGGTTTGAAATTTATGCTTGTGATTATAAATTATAAATTTAAGATCTTCAGAACTTAGATGTTTAAAGTTTTTGATTTATTCAAGATCTTCGGCTTTTGACTAAACGCATAAGAGTCGACATGATGTTATACGACCTAGCTAAAGTAAAATATAGAGAATTAATTCACGTAGATGACCTGGCCCAGAAATCAAACCACCTTCTTGGATAGTCGGATGTGGTGCCATAATTTCCTATTGCCAATTAAAGATCAGTGGAAGGCTATTAAAATTGTTAATGGTATTATTGTGTTCTTTGTTTTGAATTGTTGTTCAAACAAAAAAAAAAAGTAAATAATCCCATCAAAATGGGGTTTTCACCTGTGATAGTAGCAACATTACCCTTTTATATGATGTTAAATTGTATCCTAAATCCAGGCTAGGTTGTGGTTGTATTCATGAACCTTGAATCCAGCTTTAAAGATGTTGTATTCATGAACCTAAATAGATGTCTTAAATGGTGTAAGATAGAATTAGACAATTGGGTTTGAGGTTATGTAACATGTGGGATGAAAATAAAAAAAGAATTTATTAGAATATTAATAATTTAAAATTTGGGTTTAACCTAAATGAGTTAAACGAGTCTGACTGAGTCGAGCCAGGGTTAGTTTGAATTACAATCAAATCGATTTTAAACAAGCCTTGAAGTTTCAAACTTCACCCCACCTAGGATGAATGCTTGAGAATTAATTGAAGAACAACCAACATTCATGTGAATTTTATTACAAATCCACAAGTCTTTGATGACAAGGTACAAGTTGATAAAACATGATCCTTTAAAGAATAATTTTGCTATGTACAAAATAGTGAATTCGTTGAACTAGATCTGTGTGTTCAAAAGAAGATTTAGATAGTGAAAAGGAGATGAAGTCGAAGGCAGAAAACGGTTGTAGGTGAATCGAGAAGAGAGACCAGATTTGCGTGATCTTGAGGAGAAAATCTATGTGGTATGATTGGATCAAACGTGGTTGTGAGGGTGACTGGAAGTAGAAAACGTTTGTGGTTTAGAGAAACCTGTGTGGAACGATCCAAAAGGCTATAAGGCTATAAAATGCACAGAAGAGACTTTGAAGCAATGAAATCAAAAACTCAAAGAATTTATGATATTAAGATAGCAAGAACTAGTTAATGTGAAAATCACTTTTATAATTACCTTCTTGCATTAACTAAAATGACAGATTCCCAATTCAGATCAAAGAAACTACAAAGATAATAGCATAAAATTTAACCATCAATCAACTATCATCATATGATTTACATCAGCCTTTAATTTGATAACAAACAAACACAAACAATCAAGATAAAAGATCAAAACAAACGTCTATTCTAATCAAAACACAAGATTAAAATATAACAATTACCAAAGAAGTGGAATCTGGAAGCCAAAGCCATTGTTCAAACAACTTACCGGCAACATAAGAATTCGACTTAATAACCAAAGAAGACACTTCATTCAGCTGCAACAATTCAGGTTCAAGACGACACACATCCATCTGATCTCAAATCAATTTCTATATCAAATCTTGAATCCAAAATCTATCATCCAGATCCCAAATTGAACCCACCACAATCAATCCGTTATCAGAGATAATACAAACGATTAAACAAGAATCCCGAAAAAGGGGTTCCCCTTTTCAAATCAATCTATCAATCAATTAATCGGTGCATGTTGTTATTCTTCATTTTGGAATCAAATCAATCATTGGGGACGTAAAAATGTGGGATTTTTTTAGGCATCGAAATGGGTGTTCATTTGTGGGTTGTGTTAGTGCGATCGGAGTGAAGTGGGTGACGAATTTGGTGAAATGATTAAAGAATTTGACATGAGGTAAATTGAAAGAGCGAAAATGGAGGTTTGATAGAACACAGGAAGTGGGATGGGGGGAAGACGATGTAACTCGCCATACAAATATATATATATTTTTAGTTTTTTTCTTTAATTTTTTTTCTACGCCTTTTAATTTATTTTAGGTTTTGTGTTAGCATTCAAGTACGCTTTCTTTTTCGCGTATACATGTTCTATCAATATCTTCTTTAGTTAAAGGCAAATGGCCAATGGTAGCAGCCGTGAGCCAAAAATAGGATCCCCCTTCTCTTTTTAAGGTTATTCATTATCCATCGTCCCCTTATCTGGTAATATTCTATCCCCGCCATATATCCATCTGTGTGTACACGTGAAAAGATTGAGGACATATTTCGGGAAGATACGTATTAACCTGACTATAATAACTGTAACAAGGGAGCATTCATGGATGTTGAAGTTCGTAAGTGTCGGTGAAGATTACTGTTTTGCTTATTAATGGGAGAAATTGGCGAAAGATGTTCAATTGTGTATTAGGGATGTTGTATTTTGACTAATTGATTCTTTAATCTTTCTTGTTACATATTTAAACATCAGTGAAATGAATAGTAAACTTATCATTCTTTTAACTAGTGACACTAAAGTTTGGTTTTCTATAATTTTATCATGAAAGTTAATGTGTTTAGTTTATTTATTAAAATTTTATTTTCACCCATCATATTATATATAATTTATGTTTAAAACCTTTCATTAAAGCAGGACTTTATAATAAAATAAATAGTAAACTTATCATTCTTTCAAATATTGCCACTACAGTTTGGTTTTTTATATTTCTGGCACAAAAGTTACTATGTTTAGTTTATTTTTTACATTTTATTTTCACCCATTATGTTGCATATAATTTATGTTTAAAACTTTTCATTCTCTAATAGAGCAGGACTTTATCTAAAGGGGGGTTTTCGATTTAATTAGTAGAGATCTATAAATCATGACTTTATCTAAGGGGGTTTTCAATTTTATCAAAGCAAATAGCCTAATCTGACCACCGAATTGAGAATGTTGTAATGGAATATATGAAGAAATGGCATGGATAAGGAATTAAATGGCAAATGAATAAAATTGATCATTACCATTCTATTATCATATTTAGCTATCATATGAAAACAAAATGTATCATTACTTTGTATTGTTTGTTAAACATAAAAAGATGACTAAATTAAATACAATGATAGGGGGTCATGATGGTGGTGGTTGACGGTTGGTCTGGACATATGTTTAGAGACATATTATTTATTTCAGTCCTTAAAGGAAAAACACCCCTCACCCTCAACCAAAGAAGGAAAGGAATCACATTTATTATGTAATGACATATTATATTTATATTTCTTTGTTCATTTTAACGGAATAATCCATTTTAATTTCATCTTAAAATATTCATGCTGCTGGATCTAGACCGGCGGTTTATTTACAAATAAAAAACCCAGAGTAAATTACACGGACAGTCCCTGGGGTTTGCACGTATTGCAGCTTTAGTTCCTACTTTTAAAAAATTACAGATGCGGGCCTATACTATACAAGGAGTGCATGCTGACGGTCCCTGACACTAACAAATGTTAAGTTTCTCTGTTAGTTTTTTAAAAAGATCAAAATACCCTTTCTGTTTATCTTCTTCTCCACATTAACACCCACCACCGCCGCCTCTACCCTCAACCCACCGTCACCGCCACCGCCACTACCACCTCTACCCTCAACCACCACCGTCGTGGTCTCTATCCTCAACCCACCACCATCGTCGCCACCTGCACCCTCAACCCACCACCACCGTCACCGCCTCTAGCCTCAACCCACCACCGTCGCCGCCTCTACCATTAATGTGGGTCCTACTCTACCCCACCCCACCCCTCCCCCTCCCCCTCCCCCTCCCTCTTCGTATCATGGTGGTGCGCAGTCGGGGGGCGGCGACGGTGGTGCGAAGCCAGGGGGCGGCGACGTGGTGCGCAGGCGGGGGGCGGCAACAGTCCAGTCGATGTTTCTCTGTTTCCTCATTTTTATCGGTTTTGATCCCACTAGCTTCAGCTATCAGTTCATCGATGTACCTCTGTTTCCTCATCCGTGATCTGCTTGCCGATTCACGGTTCGATTCCATCCTCTTCATCTTCTTCTCATCGATCAATCGGTCCTCCGATGGCAAATCTGATAAAAATATTACCAATTGGCAACAGAATAGCTAAATTTCATGTATTTTAGAAGCTAAATTACCAAAGAAAGTGAAATCTAATGATAATTTTGAAAAACAGAGGATATCTCCGGCGATACTTACAGGTGGCGATGTCGATGGTGGTTCAATCTAGGTGATGGCAGGTTTTCATGAAGGTGAAGGTGGTGGTGTGTTGGTTATTAGGTGATGTTGGTGGGGGTTTCAGGTGTGGTGGCAGTGGAGCGTGGCGGAGATGGTGATGGTCTTGTAAGGGTTTCAGGTGGCAGCCGACAGCGATGGTTTGGGTGGTGGTGGTTCTAGGGTTTTCTAAAGGTGGTGAAGGGGGTTTATGTTGCGGTGGTGGATGGTTGTGGTTGCGATGGTTGTTTGACAGCCTTTATGGCTAGCGGTAAGTATTGGTTAGGGTGGTCGATGGTGAGGGTGATAAAGTTGGTTGTGGTGGTGGGTGATACTGATGATGATGGTGTTGGAGTGGTAATGAAGATGAATAAGACAACTAAGGGCATTTTGGTAATTTTTCAAGGACTTAACAGAGAAACTTAACCCCTGTTAGTGTTAGGGACTTCCAACGTGCACTATTGACATAGTTCAGGCCCTAATCTGTTATTTATTGAAAGTGAAGACTAAAGTTGTAATACATGCATACCACAGGGACTATTCGTGTAATTTACTCAAAAACCCAGGTTTGGCTTGCTTCCATTTGTAAGTATTTTCTCTCTCAGGCTCGGAGCCTAGTACGATTCTTGTGGATTTGGTGTAATTTACTCAAAAACCCAGGTTTGGCTTGCTTCCATTTGTAAGTATTTTCTCTCTCAGGCTCGGAGCCTAGTACGATTCTTGTGGATTTGTGGCTCCTGATAATACGGTCTCTGAAATCTCAGAGGTAACTATACAACTGCTTCTCCGTCTTGATTAGGTTGGTTTTTAAACCTTAAACCATCAAATCGCTCTATGTAGATTCGATTCATTCCCTATGTTACAAGATGCGCATGGTAATTTCTGGAAACCTTTCAGTTTTTTTCATTTATACAGATAAGCTTCATAGATCGGTTGAATCTGCATATACAAAGACATTTGTATGTCTGTTTCTCTCTTCAACATAGCAGCCTAGGTAGAGTTTGTTGAATCTTTTTAATTTCTAATCCCATGACAGATGACCATAACTTATTTCTAAAATATGACTTGTTTTTATTATGCTAAACCTACTGAGTTTCTGCTCCTCAAGTTTTTCTTCTTATTGGTTTTTTAAAGGTTGGGAATTTTGGTGTAATCTAATTGAGCTTACAAAGGATATTTGGGCTTTGCTGCTGATATAATCAATAGTTTTCTGTTTCATCATAGGTCTTCTTCAATAGGAGGGGAGATATTCAGACTTTGTTAGAAATTTAGAGAAAGCCATGTATGGTAGAACAGGTGGTCTTGAACGATTCAAGAAGGCACAAACCTTAGAACCCTTTGCAGTAGCCACGACTTCTAAACCCATTTCTCCTTCCCCACAATTACACTCCCATTCTGATAAGCAAAGCCAACAATACCAGCAGCAAGTTTCTCATAAACCTGCAAACAAGAATGCTCCACAGCCGATAACCCAAGTTGGAGGCGGACAGTCCGCCTGGCAGCCTCCTGACTGGGCTATTGAACCCCGCCCTGGTGTTTACTATCTTGATGTTTTGAAGGATGGTGAGATTCTTGACCGGATTAATCTTGATAAGCGACGACACATTTTTGGGAGGCAGCTTCATACATGTGACTTCATCCTTGATCATCAATCAGTCTCACGCCAACATGCTGCCGTTGTTCCTCATAAAAATGGAAGGTCTGTCTGTCTTCATCTTTGTTGTTTCTTGTTACATAGTTATGTGCTGCTGACAAGCTATTGTATTGCAGTGTATATGTAATTGATCTAGGATCTGCACATGGCACATTTGTTGCAAATGAGAGGTTGACCAAGGATTCTCCCGTTGAGCTTGAGGTGGGACAATCTTTGCGCTTTGCTGCTTCAACTAGGGTTTATATCTTGAAGAAAGATGATACGGCCCTTTTCGCTCCTCCACTGCCAAATCTGCCCCCACCCCCTGACCCATCTGATGAAGAGGCCATATTAGCCTATAACACATTCGTAAACCGTTATAATAATCTCTCTCAATCTGATAGCTCTTTTGTGGATGGAAATCATGTTGAAGCAGAAAGACCTTTGAAGAGGAGTAAGAAGGCAAGAGTAGCATTCAGAGATCAAGTCGGGGGAGAGCTGGTTGAAGTTGTTGGAGTGTCTGATGGTGCAGATGTTGAAACAGAACCCGGTCCAATGGGAGTGAAAGAAGGTAGCAGTCTTGTTGGCAAGTATGAATCACTTGTACAAACGACAGTAATACCATTACCTAGAGGAGGAAAAGAATCGAAGGAAGTCGGTGTTTCCCCGAAAGGCGTGACTGATAAACTACAACAAGTCCTAAACAGAGTTAAAGCTCCTGCTAAAGCTGGAATTTATGATGACCTCTATGGAGATTCATTAATATCAGGCAAAATGGCTTCTTCCTGGGCGTATTCTCCAGCTAAAGATGATCCAAGCAAGTCTCCTGGTGCTATAATAAGACCAGAGAGTAAGTTTGACAATAATGATAGTGATGATGATTTGTTTGGCTAGCTTGTGGATTATGATTTTGTCCTATATTCCCCTACCAATTTTTTTTTTATGGACCTGGAATTTGATTACTACCCATGGATGTCGGTTTGAATCTGTCTTGCTGAGAGGAAATAGGAAATGTAGAACTGTTTGATCCCTACTCATATGGTTTTTACTTTCGTCTTATATTCATGTTTCTAGTCTGTTATTATCTGAACATCCATGCTCATATTTCAACAAGTTTCAAATTCTGCTATTAGTTGAGTCTAACTACATTTGTGTATTTATTTATTTTTTTTTAACGGCATTTGTTTGTTTATTAGTTTGATGAGTTAATACTAGACGTGGGCAAAGTCAACAGGTTGGTTTGCCCATAAACATTCTTTTTTTCCCTGATTTATTTGATATTCATAAATAGTTGATGTATAAAAGTATGATTAAAAAACCATCACTATAAAGTTAATGTGAATACGTTTTCATGACTTTGTAGGTTTTGCCTCTTTTTATTTCATCCATTGTCACCAATAATGGACGTTAAAGACAGCTGGGGACCCATCAAATTGTTATTAGAAATATTTTGAAAGTTAAAAAATATTACAAATTTAGTAAGCTATATCGAACAACAAAGAAGAAAAAAAACACTTTATCTCATAGTAACTATGCACTTAGAAAGATACAAACTAACACTATTAATTCAGTTTAGTTTGTATACGTAGATTTAAATTTATATACTTCTTTCTATCTATATATGTTAAATAAATACACATAAAAGTGTTATAGTTTATCAGAATGCAAGATATGTAAACCAAGGCATCCTGGTAAATACATATTTGAAGAACTTGCAGTCTGCAATTTCTTCAAGGTTTTAGGTCAAACAATTGATAATTGCTTTCGAAAACGGCAGGTGACTTGCTTTAACTGTGATGAGGATGACTGAAAACTTAGACGTTCGCAATTGAGTTCTATGAATCTACAAATGTACTGAAAGCTTAAACTTTCACAATTGAGACGTATAAATCTTACAAGTGTGTTTTTCACCTTTAAAACTTGAAGTTTAGGTTAATTAGCTTCACATATATAATTAGAAAGTGGTGTGTGATTTTGAAGTCAGTAAAGTCAGTAAACTTTACCAACTAGTCTTTGAAGGCTAAGATCTTCATTTGGAATTTCTTTGGAAATTGGTTTTTTGAGTACATTTGCTAAAAACAACATGGTTGTATGAATTGGTTTACATGATTGTGTAATTAATAAAGCGAAGAACACGGGTGTGTAAATGGATTTACGTAGGCATTACTTTGTTAAAGCAAAGCCAACGGGGGTGACACTGGAATTACATTGCGGGCTTGAAGGAGAGTTATTAAGACATGAAAAATGGTTCGCCTCTAGTACCACCAACACATTTTAAGTGCGTTGGTTATATTATTGAGGTTTGGCTTGGATAGAAATTTGAGTAGGCGTCACATACATTCAAAAATGTACAACATGACTATGTCCTTTCTATACAATTGTCACACCCCGAGTTTGGATCACCTTGTGTTATGTAAACCGATCGGGATCATTTTTATTATTTTATTTGAATAATTATTTTCAAAGAAATTTTTGGCAACGGAAACTCATTTAATAATAATATCATATTGACGTTCAAAAATTAAGTCAAATCTCAAAACTGAATTATTCATTTATTCTTAAGTATTTTTTGAGTAAATTATCATTTGTATCCTTGACGTATTTTTATTTTAACCGTTTACATCCATATAGTTTTAAAATTGCCATCTGCCCCCTAACATTTCCTTTTTATCTCCATTTGAGTCCAAAACACTAACGACATTAGATTTTTCTGTTAACTTTTGTAAAATGACAAAATTACCCTTATTTATTAAATCACATACCCCTCATCCTCACCCCTACCCCTTATCTCTTCTCTTTCTCTCTCTCTCTCTCTCTCTCTCTCTCTCTCTCTCTATTTCTCTCTCTCTCTCTCTCCCTTTCTATGTTTTTTAGTCTACCACCAAAACACCACAACCATTGTTGTCGCCGCGCAACCGCCGCAACCACCACCTCCACGACCACAACCAACGCCACCCCTATCTCTCTCTATCTCTCCATCTTTCTTTTTTCTTTTTCCATATGTGTGTGTGATCAGGTGTGTGTGTGTATGTGTATGTGATCGGTAGTCCACAACCACCATCGATGTGAAATCACAGATCTAAGATAAGATGGGGGCTGTAGTGGTGGTGATAGGAGAGCTGCGCTGGTGGTGATGGGGGGTTGCGCTTGTGGTGATGGGGGGCTGCGGTGGTGGTGATGGGGTGGATGCGGTGGTGGTGATGGGGGGCTGTGATGGTGGTGATGAGGGGCTGCGATGGTGGTGATGGGGGTCGGGATGGTGGTGATGGGGGTCGCGATGGTGGTGGTGATGGGGGGCTGCGGTGGTGGTGGCGATAGGGGCTGCGATGGTGGTGGTGATGGGGCGTCGCGATAGTGGTGTAGGGGGGTCACAGTGGTGGTGATGGGGGGCTATGGTGGTGGTGTTAGGGGCTGCGATGGTGGTGGTCGCGATGGTGGTGATGGGGGTCGTGATGGTGGTGGTGATGGGGGGCTGCGGTGGTGGTGGTGATGGGGGGGCTGTGGTGGTGGTGGTGGGGGCTGCGATGGTGGTGATGGAGGTCGTGGTGGTGGTGAAGGGAGTCACGGCGGTAGTGATGGGTGGCTCTAATAAAGAGAAAAAAGAGTGTGTGGGGGGGGAGGGACTGTGGTGGTAGTGATGAGGGATGTGGAGGTGGTGACGAGTGGCTGTCGTGGTGGTGATGAAGGTTGTTGAAGTGGTGTTGAAGGTTGCGGATATGGTGATGAGGTTATGGTGGTGGTGATGGGTGTGTTGTTAATGAAGAAGATGTTGATGAATGGGTCCCCACAAGTTTTTTTATTTTAATTTTAGAGGTAGTTTAGTCTTTTAAACAATAACTTTAACAAAAAAACTATTAGTGTTAGTTATCTTGACTTAAATTGAAATAAAAATAAAACGACAGACACTCAACAAAGATAACATAAAACGTCAGGGGGCAGATGGCAATTTTGAAACTATAGGCATGCAAGCGGTTAAAATGGAAAAAACATCAAGGATGCAAATGGTAATTTACTCTATTTTTTTTTATAAAATCGTTATATTTACAGAACACAAGGATCCATCATAAAGATGCGTCCATCTCAACCTTTATATTGTGATTTTCAACATTTGACACTAGATAATCTACAGATTGATACTGTAGCATGATCTAGTGTCACTCTCATTTCAAGCATTCTTAGACATTGATAAATTATCATCATAAATCTGTATCAACAGACTCCCCCTTAACTAATGATATCAGTATTCACCGGTAAAACTTGATCTTTCGGTATTATGTTGTGAGCTTCAGCCTTCAAGGCAAGCTTTCCCTTGATAGATGAATTCCTCGATCAATGTGTTGTAGATTAATTTTTTTGGCTTATGTATGACAACCAAAGAATCCAAACACCTTTCATTGTAATTCTACCCCTCAATAGTATCCTCCTCCTAATATATACACATCAAAGGCTATTACATTTGGGTCAATTTTGTCCATATTGTAATTGAATATGATCTTCCATGACTTAAGTTATATTAGGCATGTAACAAAGGATTTAAATTCCAACAATCAGTATCGAACTAGTCAATGCACTCACATACAAGAAACAAAGTTTAACTGAACTTCAAATATAGTGTGCATCAACCATAATCTTTGATCTTGCCTTCAACAAGATGTGTCTAACTATGTCTAGTATCTACTAATAACCCAAAGTCTTTCATTTCACATCTTTCTCTTGTCCCATTTGGAAAGTAAACCCGAACCCATTTTAGCCTTTCATAAAATTGAATTTTTTATTATTAAATTATCTAATTTATTTTGATGATTTAAATGCAATAAATGTGTAATTGATCAATATTATGAATTGTATTATTTAATTTTTATTTATTATATCATTTAATGAATTTATAATAATTTTATAAACTATAAAATGAAATTTTATAAAGTTATAAAGTTTTATTTGTCATTTATGAGCTTTAATTATTAAATTAAAATAAATAATTTAATTACAAGGTTTTATAAGATTTACAAAATTTATAAAGTTTTATAAATAAATTAATTCATTTTAATTAAATGGGGTTTTATAAAGTTTGGTTGAAAATGTCAATTTTGAAACTTAATATTAAAAGCTTTAAACATAAAATAAAAACTCTTAAGTATCGAACAAACACCCCACACTCAATAATTATGCACCAACCTCCAGGTTTCGTGAACGATGAGGTATCTCATTTTGTATGTTGACTTAAAAAAGTCACTTTATGACCTTAGATAGGCGCCTCGTGTTTGGTATACTCGGATTTCTACGTTTATTTAATCTAACGGGTTTAAAAGTAGCATCACCAACGCCTATATATTTATAATCTAGGAGGTTGTATCGTCTATATTTTATTACATGTTGATTGTATCATTCTAACCATATCATATACAAGTTTTCAACAAACTATTATTGCCACTTTATCTTGAGAATTTTGCCATGTATCAACCTTATCGATACATCGTCTAAACTAAGCGCTTCGAAAAGTGATCTTCTTCCTAATGTCACTCTTATGTTTACTCAACCAAATATTTCATACGCGATCTATTAAGTTTGTCTATTTATGCATGCTCCCCACAAACCACATAATATTTTATTAAAACTTATTCTGATATGTCTTATTCCAATGTTGATTAGAGTGACACCTAGACTCGTGTAGATCTACTTCTAGGTGTCTACCTCAGGGATAACATGATTTCATGGTCATCAAAACGTCAAAACAACATATCTCAATCTAACGCAAAAGTGAAATAAAAGGTATTGCTAAGGCGGTTGATGAAGCCATTTGGATCCGAAACCTCTTACTCTAGCTTTATTTTCCGCTTCATCAAACTACAATCATTTATTGTAATAACATATCCATAGTTTAATTGTCTAAATACCTGGTTCCACACCAATGGACAAAACACGAGGAGATATATATTCATTTTGTCTGGGAAATGGTTCGCATTAGGTAAGTTCGAGTGCTTCATGTCCCTTCATCTTACAACTATGCCTATATATTTACTAAGGACCTCCATCATCACCTCTTTCATTCATTCTAGACTAGTTTAACCATATGTTTCATGACCGCTCAAACTAAGAGGGTATTTTAGAGGATATATGTATGTGTGTATTTTAATATAGTTTATTGTAAAGTTGGCTTAGTTTTAGTCTTGAATCTCTAGTGTGTGTACATATATAGAATACAACATAACCATGAAAAGGGGTGTCAACCCAAATAGTATTATTCATATATTCTACGGCTTTGCTAAGCTAATGGTTATGTGATATGGGACTTAAATGTGATGTTGTAAGTCAACTCATGTAACGCATAATGTTGGTCATGAACATAAATACCAATATATGCATAGCATGTTTTTCCTTGATAAGTAAACAAGTAAAAGAGGGGCTCCAACACTCACTAATGATCTAGGCATGGAAGTTTGAATATGACATAAAATGATAACCAACCTATGTGTGACCTATATTATCAATACACTAATACGAGGTCCATATGTTATTTCACATGACTATCATTTTCTTGAATTCATGACATCCAACAAATATGTTTGTATTGATGCTACCTTTATTTGATGTTAATCAATATAAATTCTATATCGCCTTGACTTAAGTACATTGGTTTTAATTCTACCTCATCTTGGTTAGTCCTTAGGTTGTCCATTATATAATGTTAGTACCTTATACAACACATTTGATGAAAAGAAAAATATATAATTCATAAGTGTCTAAAACAATTTCATAAACTAAATAATAATTTACTTTACATAGAAAAAAATAAAATTATAATCATAAATGTTTAAAACAAAGTAGTAACGGGGCTATGCCCCATGAGTCACGAGGGCGTGACCCACCCCAATCATGGGGTTGTGCCCCATGAGTCACGGGGTTGTGCCCAACACACTCTGCACGTACGAACCCACCAACTTTCTTAAGCATTGTACTAGCATGGGGCCGTGCTTAAACGCTCCAAAAAGCCTATAAATAAGAGCTCATTTGCAACTTTGAGAGGAGCTCTTGGTGGAGGGCTACCCTGCTGATTTCTCTCGGGAATCAAGTTTTGAAGACCCTTGGGAGGCTCGAGAGGTGCATACGACACTTAGAAGAAGCTCGGGATTGTCTAGACATCATCCATTATGGATCACTGGTTTGATTGTTCCATTTCACTGATGATTTTATATCTATCTTCTATGTTGTTTGTTGTTATGTTCAAGCTTATTATGAGCTAAACTCTCATTATCATCCTAATTGGGGGAAACTTATGTAACTTGTGATGAACTAATGGTGTGACTTATGTTATGTTAATGTTATGGTAATCTTGGGTAAATTTTTGATGGGTAGCATCTACATTAGAACGAGAAGTTATAAACTTATGGTTTGTAATTGTGAATGCCATACAAGGTCGAAAAACGTATGAAATAGCTTTTATTCGTGAAATCGGTCTTCATAACAAATCCATGGCTAATGAACTAGAAATGGTTATTAGAAATCATATAACTTTATCTTTCTGATCATTTGCGGGTTCACTTTTATTAGTCTGAGAAATCTACAATAATTGTTATGGTTTTCTAAAATTAATGGTATGTTAAAAAGAAACTTGATCAACTCTATTTCTAACATTAAGTTATGTTTTCAGAAATCATATGTTGAAAGGTTACATGGGATCTACTTACATTACTAGTGGCTTGGATTGATCAACATTGTAAGTTACTCGATGTTGGTGTCCTTGTCATTACGAAGCTGGCAGACGAGAAATCCGTGTTGGCTCACGTTTATAAACATTACATAACTACTTAAACTTATCTCTTTAATCACACCATGATATTCATCACAGTCACATAAGTATAATCTAATTAGGATGATAGCCTTAATTCTATATTTTAAACCCAAAAGTCTCAATTTTACTTTTACTATTACTTTAATTATTGTTTTTAAAAACCCTAAAAATTTGGTTACATCAATGCAACTTATCATTTTCCCAAAACAAAACCCAATCTGATAGTCAATTATAAAGGTTGTTGAGTAGGCTTGGTGTGTCCATGGATTGATACTCGGTTCTTACCAACACTATATTACCACACGATATGTACACTTGTCTTTTTTGTGTGTAGTTAGTATAGTAATAACCAATTAAAACTGAATTTGTGCAAAAATCCTTTATCAAAATATATACACCTTTGTGCACGCATCAAGTTTTTGGCGCTGTTGTCGGGGACACACGGCTGTTTTGAAAGACAATCTGAATTTTTGACTATCTTGTTTATATCCTGTTTATATTTTCTTGTTCAACTTTATTTTATCTTGTTAGTTAAACTAGTATAAGTTTGTTTGCCTTAATTAGTTAGTTAGTTACATTTGACTGATTTATTCTAAGCCTTAGTTAGTATATGCTTTCTTATGTTAGTGTATGTCCGACTCATCTAGTCTTGAACTTGTTTCGCCTCTTTCGGAACCCGAACGACTTTTTCGTCAAAGGTTACGCGAAAGACCACGATAAACAACAACAATAAGGTGCACCATCTGAACAAGACATGGCTAACCAAGATGAGAAAATGAAGATGTCACATTATGCCACGCCGTCAATTGATGGTTATGAGTCTAGCGTTGTCCAACAAGTAATAACGGCCAACATTTTTGAGATTAAGTCTAGTATTATTCAACTCGTAGAAAACTCTGTTTAGTTCCATGGATTGCAAGATGAAGATCCTAACGCTCATATCTCTCAATTCATATCTCTTAATTCATTCATATCTGTGAAACTTTCAAAATTAGCAATTGTTCAGACGATGCAACTAGACTAAGACTTTTTCCATTTTCACTTCGAGGCCGAGCCATTGGCTGGCTTGATTCGCTTCGGCCTGGTTCCATCACCACATAGGCGAAAATGGTTGAACAATTTCTTTTGAAATACTTTCCACCCTATCACACTGCGAAACTAAGAAGCAGCATCACAAGCTTTCGCCAAGACAATGATAAATCATTACACATAACATGTGAGAGATACAAAAGTCTCCTTCGGAGATGCCCACATCACGAACTTGATCTGTGGCTGCAGTGTCAAACCTTTTATGATGCAATCAATGGAGCGCATAAACAAGTTGTCGATCAAAGTGCGGGAGGAGATTTTGAAAGTGTCACGCCAACCGAAGTATACCAAGCCCTAGAAAAAGCAGCTAAGAAGAGCTTTGCTTACAATCCTTCAAGAAACAAAACCAGTTCTAAAGGCATCCATCAAGTAAACTCTAAAGCCCTAGTTGCAGCCCAATTAGAAGCCCTAACCAAATGATTCTAACAATTGCAAGGCGAGCTGAATAAAACTCCAACACGATGCAACATATGCGGAGATTCACACAAGACCAGTGCATGCCCACAAAGCATGATGATGGTTGAAGATGTTGATTATGTAGGAGGCCCAAGCAATTCATATAACAACTCAAATTAGAGAAACAACTCGAATTACAAAGTAACTGGCAACAACCAATCATCCTTTGGATTCAACTGAATGCCACCTTACCAACAACAGAAACCACCATACCAAGGTCCAAGCAGTAGTAACCAGAACCATGGAGCATCATCAATGGAAGACTTATTGTAGCAATTGTTGATAAGCACACAAGCCACAGATGAATACATCTGGAAATCTGATCGAAGAAAAATAAGAAGAGGTTCCAAAGAAACGAAGCTGACATTAAAAACAACAAAGCATCATTGCAAACCATTGAACACCAAGTAGGTCAGATAGCACAACAACTATTTGAGAGACCCAAAGGTACTTTGCCTAGCAACATTATGACAAACCCTAATGCACAAGCGAAAGCCATCACCACAAGGAGTGGCAAAACCACTCAAGGTGATGCACCTACATTACAACCAATCTTGGAATCAAAACTCCAAGTAATGTAAGTGATAAGCAAAAGCAACCAGTTTCTGTTAAAGAACCAGCCAAGAAATGCGTACCACTACCACCCTATGTTCCACCACCTCCATATCCTGGTTGTTTAAGCCAACAACAAACAGAAGCACAATATGGCAAGTTACTAGGGTTGTTCAAGCAATTCCATATCAACGTGCCATTGGTGGAAGCCTTAGCTCAAATGCCAAATTACGCTAAGTTCTTGAAGGGTGTGTTGTCAACAAAAAGAAACTGGAAGAGTTATGACACGAGTTTTGAATGAGGAATGCTCTGCTATTCTTCAAACAAACTACCTGAAAAGATGACTGATCCAGGGAGCTTTACTATACCTTACCTAATTGGAAATCTGTCTGTTAGCAACGCCTTAGCTGACTTAGGTGCTAGCTTTAACCTTATGCCTTATGATGTTTTCGGAAGTTAAACTTAGGTGAACCTAGACCGGCCCGTATGAGCATCCAATTAGCTGATCGTTCCGTTATATCCGAGGGGCATCGTTGAAAACCTTTTAGTTAAAATTGATAAATTCGTATTTCCCATTGATTTTGTGATCCTTGACATGGATGAGGACAAGAATGTTCCTCTTATCCTAGGTCGACCTTTCTTAGCAACTGCTCGAGCCTTAATTGATGTTTGCACCGGCAGACTTACGCTTCGAGTAGATGAAGAGGAAGCAACATTCAACATAGGACGATCCACGAAACATCATCAACATCATGATTACTCACTTTATTACATTAATGTATACGATTCAATCATAAGCTGTCATTTAAGGGAAACCCTTGAAAATAAAGCTTGCAACGCTCAATTAAAAGAAGTCTGAACAACCGAACTCATCTGTGAAGATCAAACCATTTCAGACCCAGAAGTTGATGAAACATCATCTGATCAAGAAGCATTCGAGATCATTGAACAAGAACTAGAACCAAAAGCCAAACCATCTATCGAAGATCTCTGGTTCTAGAACTCGAAGAACTTCCATCTCATCTCGAATACGCCTTTCTTGAAAACACATCTCAACTTCTTGTGATCATCTCATTCACATTATCGAATGATGAGAATACAAGTTGCTCAATGTGCTCAATAAAACTTGGATTTTAAAAGGCAAAGTCTAAGTCGTTGAAATCAAACACTCCGTGTCCATATATCAATCAACTTCAGCCCTACTTTTTTTTCCATCAATTCACTCTCCGATCATGAGGTGAGGTGAGGTAAGGTAAGGTTTCCTATATGAGTTTTAGGTTTTTATAATTATATATGTTTCTTGATTTGATTTGATGATATTCAGTTCGGGAATAAAAAATATAATCACTCGTCGTGTGTTACGCGCAAGGTCAAGGGAGTGGAGAAACAAACACACAAGTCTCATTCTAAAACCCCTGCCAAACAAGGTAACTCAGCACTTATAGTCGTGAAGTGTAAGCAATACAAAGGTCATGTGTTTGTTGTATAACGCGTAATTCGTCATTAGGAGTTTGTGGTGAGATAGGTGAAGTTGTGAGTTGGAGCATTCATCAATCAGAGTTGAGGCACGTCGAATCCTTCCGAATCCGATGGATGATGCCATGGAAACTGGCAATTTGGCTCCTTACCAAGAGAGACCGAGGACCTTTCCCAACATGCGCAGTAAACCTAGCATACCTCTGGTAATACTTATTGCAATAACTTGTACTCGTTGCTTGCCCCAACTGTTAGATCCATAAATCATCTGAATTTCTATTCTTAATCAACGATTGATCTGGATTACAAAAGTTAGATGATGTGTTTGACTGCCAAAGTCCAAGCATCTCTAATTCTCGCAGGGATCCAAGACCGAGGATGAATTACTTTTTCTTAATAACTTGAGGGTTTGCTTGGCTTAAGAGCAAGCAGATTTGGTATTAATAAATCAAGCAACTAATAATTTTAGCAATTTGGTATTATACTGTTTCTTGCTTCTTAATTTGTTTCTTGCATGATTTGATTTTCTTGTTTCTGTAGTCAGTTGTTAAAAATTCAATAAACTTCCATCTGTCTTGTCATGTAAAAGGTGTTTCAACTCCTGCTTTTAATCTTTGTATGTACTCCTTTTATGGTACTTATACTAATTTCAATTGTGCCAGGTATTTCGAATTCTCATGAGGATGAACGTCCGTCTTCTTTTTGTGCTTCTGTTCTTGGGCTTTGGAGCTATTTTTTACATTGGTGCTAGCACCTCACCAATCGTTGTCTTTGTGTTCTCAATTTGCATCATCAGTTTCATTGTATCCATATATCTCACTAAATGGGTACTTGGAAAGGATGAAGGACCTCCTGAAATGATTCAGGTACAAGCATTTACTACTGCTCAGCTAGTCATAAGGTTTATTTTCTACTTTAAGGGAACCATACAGTCTATGCTTAGTGGCTATTTCACTGAACTTTAACATGCTGAATACTGGATGTTTACTTTCCCCATTAAAAAAGTTGATGATCACACCTTACAACCTTAATCATAATACAAAACTGTTGGTAAGTGCTGGTATTGTAGTCCAAAATTCATAATTGCTAGTAGAAAAGTGAAACACTAGGTGATTTCTTTTTGCTAGTTGTTGTCATTATCAAGGTGTCATGACACTCCATTGAGGCCAATTCTTCTGCTTCGCTGGCCACACTGTTGAACTTTACTTCCATCCTGCCGCCCATTACTGTTAAAAATCAGGCCCAAATATCAACAAAACAAAGCTGGGCTCCTTTTTTGTTAATACTCAACCAAAGAAGTTGAAAAGATAAACGAAGGGACTCTCCAAAACAGCGGCCGCCAAAGATCTTCCAGATTTCGACCCATTTAAAAATCAAATTGTACCTTTAACTTTGTAAATGATCTATTTCAGGATTGAATCCAACATTTACATAAATTCATCTAAGTAAATGACCACAATTCATTTTTTCGTTTAGTTCCACGTTACTTGCAAACAAACAAATCATCCATTCAAACAAAAATATTAATGTGTTACTTCATTGCCATGTTAGTTTAAACATCCGCTGCATGTAGATGCAGATGATACATGAACATCTATACGTGGATGAAATTTTTAGATCCCAGGATAGTTCTTATTGACATGTTTGTCTTTGTAGTTAAACATTGTGCCATAACTTAATGAGCTTAAGCTATTGACTTTTGCTTGTTAGATATCAGATGCAATACGCGATGGAGCTGAGGGTTTCTTTAGGACCCAGTATGGATCTATCTCTAAGATGGCATTATTGCTAGCATTGGTGATATTTGGCATATATATGTTCCGTAGTACAACTCCTCAGCAAGAATCTTCAGGCTTAGGGAGGTGAGATTGGGAATAACGTCAATGCTTCTCTTTTGTTATGCCTCCTATCTTTAATGTTGAAGTTACTGACTAGGGCAATGCTGACGCAGGTTAACTTCTGCATCTATTACCGTCTTTTCGTTCCTTTTAGGAGCTGTATGTTCTGGTATGGCTGGGTATGTTGGCATGTGGGTCTCTGTACGTGCTAATGTCCGTGTTTCAAGCGCAGCCAGACGATCTGCCAGAGAAGCTCTGCAGGTTTTTTCTTGTTTTGTTCATGCGCAATCATTTTTAGGTAGGTATTCCATTGACAGTGAGCTGGCATTTATGTTCAGGTAGCAGTTCGTGCTGGTGGTTTTTCTGCCTTGGTGGTTGTTGGTATGGCTGTAATCGGTGTTGCGATCCTTTATGCGACATTCTATGTTTGGTTGGGAGTGGACTCCCCTGGTTCAATGAAGGTTACTGACTGTAAGTCTCAACTTCTTCCAATTGACTAGTCAAGAGATATAGTTTAGAGTAAACTTTCTTTTTAGTCCTAGTGGTTTAACCTAAATAATCCTATTGATCCATTAGTTTAAATTTGGCTTTTTCAGTCACTGTGATTTCATCTTCTTAACTAAAGTCAATCATCTAACACCATTCAGTTATTCTATTAACTTTTTTGTGAAAGACCAAAATGCCCTTGTTCTTAATTTAAAAAAAAAAATATATATATAAATTAAATAAAAAGCAAAAAGATATTAATATATATATATATATATTGAAAATTCCTTTCTTTCTTCCCCCCCTCACTACTCTAATAAAATCCAGTTAAAAATTTCTCTCTCCTTTACCCCAAAATCACCTTCCTTTCCTAACCATTTATTAGATTCCTTTCATTGAGTCGTATCTTTCTTCTTCCATTGGATTATTAGGCAAATCTTGTCAAATAACAATAACCCATCTAATCTCCTTTTCAATTTCTTTATTTTCCTCAATAATTTGCTCAACTTCTTGTGGGATTTTAAACAATTTAGCGTTTGTTTTTCTGGGTTTTCTTTTTGGGTTTTTTGCAAATAGCCGAGGAGGTTGATATGTCCTGGAATCAGCATTGCTAGGAGTCCTCAACCTATAGCGTACGTCAATTCATCACTCACATCCTCACTTTCTTCGCCGCCTCTAACATCATCTTGTTGGAGAACCTAGCCGGACACTGTTATCAATAGCGACTGCTATTGCACGCTACGTTGCGAACAACCAACGTCTCGCTATTTGGTGTTTTGTGACCATATAGCGAACAATTAGCTATTTTATTCATTTATTTTATTTTTAAGTATAAAAGCGACCCAGACCCGGATAGGGTTTTTTTTTTTTGTTTCGCGATTGCGGTTGTCTTCCTCCCTGCCTTCGCGTCTCCAACCAAGCAACCTGCAACCCAGACCTAGACCTCGGCTTCGTCTCCTCTATATCTTGACTATCCTGTCTTCGTGGGTCATCAGGAAGGTTAGAAGCTTCCTTGTCTCCTTTGTATACCTCGTCTTTCTAATTGTTAACTGTTGCTGCTGCCTTTGATTATGGTGTTTGGATTATGCTGTTGTTAAACAAAATGGGTAGTAGAACTAGAAAGGAACTGATATCGAGTGAACTTACGAGACTTTGGTAGAAGGAACCAATAGCTAATACGAAGGGTTTAGTGGGTCGGGTAAACCCTACTGAACTCGTGAGGTAGCCCTATTTACCCAGTCCAGGACTTGGTCAGCAGCAACAAGGGTTTTAGTGGATGAGTGGGGCAATTACCTCCTTAATTTTTTGCATTAGTATTAGCTTATTTGATGTTAGGATGTTCATGTTTTTAGGAGTAAAATCATGTATTTAGATTGGTAATGATTGTGTTTTATTGAGAGAATAATAGCGTACATGTAGAGTTCAATATAAAGAGCTGAGATTACAAGAAATTACTTTTAACTACTCTTAACAATCTAACATAGTCTAACATTCCCTCGCAAGTTAAGGGTGGGGAACGGCCTGCAACTTGGACCGTTGAGATAGAAAATTCTGTGAAGATAAGGGTTTTGTCATTTGTGAAGACATCCGCAATTTGATCTTTTGTGGAGATTAACCGGACAGTTAGATTTCCTTGAGCTACCTGCTCACGTACGAAGTGGAAATCTACTTCGACATGTTTTGTGCGAGCATGAAACACATGATTAGTTGAAAGAAAGGTAGCTCAAAGATTATCACACCAGAGATTGGGTGATGATGTCGAAACGCCAAGTTCATGGACAAGAGCCTTTAACCAGATTAATTCTACAATGGTGACGAATGAGAAGACCGAAATTGGTGGTGCCTATCAGATACCGCAAGATACGTTTGACCGCGGACCAATGGTTTTCGATTGGAGCATGCATAAATTGACACACTTTGGTTACTGCAAATGCAATGTCTGGTTCGGAGAGAGTAGATATTGCAAAGCTCCAACAATTTGTTAGTGGTGGACTGTCATCGTTAGATAACGCTTGACAGGTGCTCATAGGAAAACTTACCGGTTTGCAATCATTAAGACGAAGCGATGTAAAATTTCCAATATGTATTTCCATTGAGATAGAAGGCATTCTGTTCATGATGAATTACTTCAAAACCCGAGGTCTTTAAGAGCAAAGGAGTTCTTCAACTGGTGAATAATGCAGTCAATTACCGGGTTCGCCCCAAATCACCAACAGTCAAACTTCAAAACAACACGTCATTTGTTCATCCCAATACTCACACATCATCAATCGTACAAAATCAATCGATTTATCATAACAATCTTCGTTTTCAATCGAAATTGCTATTTCGACGGAAAACTGCAATTCAATGATAAAAACCCTAAATTCGAGAAGCCGCAAGGCGGAATGTACCCCTGAAGCCTTCGATTCTTTCGAGCTCTGAGATACCAAATTAAATAGAGACGTCATTCATGGTAGGTATTGCAGTTGCTGGTGCCGCATATGCTAGGAAGTATGGAGTTCAAGCTTGGAATGCATTCAAGGCTTGACCGGCGACACCCGTGCTTCACAAGTTTTATCAAGGTGGTTTTCAGCCTCAAATGAGAAGAAGAGAAGCTGCCATTATCTTGTTTCCAAAATCAATGAAGCCAAAGAGAATGCTCAGGAAGACCAAAAACAACAGCCCTGATACCAAGTAAAACCATGTATTTGGATTGCTAATAATTGTGTTTGATTGAGACTTTGAGAGGATACTGGTGTACATGTAGAGCTCAATATAAAGAGGTGAGATCACAATAAATTACATTTAACTACCCTTAACAATCTAACATAGTCTAGCATTAGGTAGCTTAGTATTTTCTGAAGGTATTTCCAGTTTGTATCCAGAATTTGGAGACTAGCCCCTCCCGAATTGGGCTAACTATCTTGCTTGTTCTTGTTTTAATCGAGTTAGAAATTTCAGTATCTAACATTGATTTCATTGCGGGGAAGATGGCACCTTTTACCCGGAGTAATTCACCCGAGGGCAGCGGTTTTTACCCCGATTCCATTGTTGCCCAATTGGTAGCCATTATTGCTCGATTAGACTCTTTATTATCTTTGAAGGATGATGTTGCAGCACCCAAGACTTTGATGTTTGGAACATCCTTCCGGTGCAATGATTGGAGTGGTGATTATGAATCTCACCCATGTTTTGATGATGTTTTCTGGGATGACAAGGAACCTGAGTGTCAACCTCAAAGTCCAGTGATAGATATGGTCAAGGAGGAGTATACCAGCGACATTTCCATGTCAGGATTCTTGCAAGAGTTTTGGAAAGCTGTGATCTTGAAGTATCGGATGAGAAGCGGGCAGGAGATAATCAACGAACTAAAGGCGAACATGAAGACCTACGCAAGGACAAGTTGGAGTGGATCATATCTAATGATTAAAATGTCAAACATAGTAGTCTGGGACTCTGGGTACTCTAATGAAGTTCATGGACCTGACTATAAAGGTGAAGGAACAAGCCCATGCTTCTGGAATTATTATGGATGTTATTGCCACATTCAAAAGTCCGCTACACTTTGTTTATGGAGTTTTAACTTCACTCAAAGTGGAAGACTTGAAAACAGGGAATAAGGATGCACAAGCAGATTTGAAACGCGGGGATTTAGCTGGTCAATTTCATCTTATTCGACTTGAGGACAAGTCGTTTTTCTGGGGGCAGACCTGATCGAATCCAGTCGGTCCATTGGTTCGGTAAACCCTGCTGAACCCGTGAGGCAGCCCCATTTACCAAGTCCACAACTTGGTTAGCAGCAACAAGGGGTTTAGTGAATGAGTGGGGAGTTACCTCCTTAATTTTCAGCATTAGTATTAACTTATTTAATGTTAGGATGTTCATGTACTTAGGTAGCTTAGTATTTTATGAAGGTATTTCCAGTTTGTATCTAGAATTTGGAGACTTGCCCCTCTCGAATGGGGCCAACTATCTTGCTTATTCTTGTTTTAATCGAGTTAGAAGTTTCAGTATCTAACAAAAACTCGGTTAGATCTGATTTATGTTTTGTTGTTTCAACCGATGGGATTACAAGGCACAAGCATCACCTTGCTTGAGATTCCCCAGATGTGTTGAGAGGTCCCAAAGTTCCTGTTAAAGTAAAAAAGTTACTCAAAGAAAAATTTGAAAAGAAGAAACGTGCACGAGAAATGATGAATGGCATACGACATTTTGACTATGTGGTAGAAGATGAAATCCCTAGTAATCGTAGTGAAGTTCAATCAAAAGGAAAGAGGCACATTTCATCCACCGGTTCAATGGCTAATGCTTACGATAAAAAACCTAAAGGTTCGTTAAATGCAATATTCAAGCCATCAGGCACGTCGGGGAAGAAATGGGGGAACTTAGTTGGAACTGTAGAACACAACGAAGTCCAAACCCTAAACCCTAACTTAGTTGGACTTGTTGCGGCGCAAAAGTTTGCTCATTGGATGTATGATGCGGGTCTTTCTTTCAATGCGGTGAAGTAGGATAGTTTGGGGCCCGCACTTGAAGTGATGGGTTGATACGGTTGAGGTATGAAACCAGCTATCATGAGGTACGTGTTCTGATGTTGAAGCTAGAGATGGAACATACCAAAAAAAGTTTGCAAGATAATGAGGTTGAGAATGCTGTTGCAAGATAATATTGGAGTAAAAGGGGTGCCAAGGCCTCCACATCGAGCTCAAGGCCTAGAGGAAGAGGTTAAGTAGATGAAGATGAATATGATTTTGGTGTGGATACCGAAGAAAATGATGTTTGGCTTACAAAGATTTTGTGCCGACATCAGATCGAGATGATGAAGATGATGAGCCAGATTATGAAGAATTAGATGATTAGTAATAAAGTATTTTCGGTTATTTTGGTGGTGTGAATGTTTATTTATTGAATGCAAAACACTTCTTAAATTTTCTACTATTTTATCACTAAACATGAAATAGCGGGCCACCAGGCGCTATTTAACGCAATTCGCTAAGTAGCATATAGGTTGCTTGTAGCTATTTACCGCTATTCGCTATTGACAATTGTGTATTGCTATTGAGAATATTCTCTCCTAGATGTACAGTTTGCTTCTTGAATCACATACTAATGACGCTAGTGAGAAGATCCTCTCTTTCAATCAATCAAAATGATTCTGTGTGTCGAGAAGAAGCTAATGTATAATCGTGTTTGCTTCTGTTGACGGATTAGAATCGTTCGCAAAACGTATTGCAACTTCATAGTTCATGATCTTAACGCGTATAGTACAGCACAGCGTGTTCGCCACCACACTGGCTGGCTGGCTAATGCATTTCCCCTTTGAGTGAAGAGGAGAAGGGCTTTGGATACACAATCCTCTTTCGCCATGTTCGTCGCCCTACCCTAGATCAAAACCTAAATTAATCAAGCACATCTGGTGGGTATGCTCCTCAGATCCGTCAATGAACCTCGATAATGGGTAATCGTGTTTGCTTGTGTTGAGGGGAGATTCTTCTCTGGAAGCTTCTGTGCTACTTTCTAGTTGAAACAAAATGTGTATTAATGCGGGTGGGGTGGGTGGAGCGGTGGTGGTGATCTTAAGGGAAAAAAAGCCCTAATTCTTGATTAAAATATTTTTATTTAAAAATGCTGCGGTGGTAGGAAAGAGAGAGATGGGTGGGGGATGGGGTTGGGGCTAAAGAAGAAGGATGGTGTAGAGAGAGAAAGAGAGTAGTCAATATGGTGGGCCATCAACCTAAATTATAATTTTAATTTTTTAATAACAAGGCTATTTTGGCCTACGGTTGTTCAAAGCTCTCGCCGCTCAACACTCGCTCGACGATCGTTCGAAATTTGCTCGAAAATGCTCGTTCGAACTTCTGCTCGGTTGCAAACAGTTGATCGATTTGGATCGGTTTGTAAACGAGCCAAGCTCTAGCAAAGGTCCGCTCGACTCGGTTCGGCTCGAATTTTTTTTATTATATATATATATACATATAATTTGTACATAGCACTCTAGTAAATTTAGCCTACTATACACAAATATATATTTATATGTATGCATACTAGATCATCGACCTAATAAAAAACTTAACACTAAGCATAAAAGTGAAATATTAAGCTTAGAGACAGTTTTTGACCCTGCTCTTACTCTTAGTCGATCATCTCCTACTCTCACCGTCATCGTTCTCTTCAGTATGCTCACCGCCTCATCGGCTACAGCCTTAGCCTAATCGCAAGTCACAACGTATTGTCATTTGTGAAAATGTTATGTTATGAAATGCGGCTGCTTTTTAAGTCATTAAAACTTAAGATCCAACATTGTCACCGTCTCTCATTGCAATATAAATCGGATGACACACTAATAGTTGGGTTATACAAATTGTTCGCCGCTCGTTTCCGCTCACTCGGAAAATTCACGGCTAGAAAATGCTCGTTCGATTTTCCGCTTGGATGTAAACGAGCCAATCGGCTCGGTTCGGTTTGAAAACGAGCCAAGCGCGAGCAATGGTCCGCCCGGTTCGGCTCGGCTTGTGAACAAGGCCTTTTAATAAAAATTTACCTGAAAAGTTGAATGATGTTAGATGTCTGGTCTTAATTGAAAAATAAAATGAAAGCTCAATGATTAAAAAAGTCAATATAAACTGGACTAAAATGGCTATCATAGGGACTAAATATGAAGTTTACTCTTTACTTCATTAGTTAATGCATCTGTGCAGTTTATTATGAATTCCATGTCTCAATATCTTCATTGAATGGGATCTTAAACTCTTCTCACGTAGATTACATAGCATTCCATTGCTGTGCACAAATAGGTCTATTTCTAAATAGGTGCATGATATGGTAAATTTTAGAAAGAACATTTGCATGGGCTCAGCTTTTGCACCCCATGGCTCTTGAATAAAAAATAACTATGAATACTGGGGATCTTGGCTTTAGCTGTATTTGGTGTCAAGTCTTGCAAGGTGATACGTTCTTTTTTTAGGTGACTGGGTGAGATGGAGTTGGCAGAATCCTGCTGTAAAAGAGTACCCCTGTTTAACTTTGCTGCAATCACTGGATCTTATGGATGATCACCAGTCTTTTACTAGAAATTTTATTACTCAATATCTACTGTTCATTTGTGATGGCATATGCTAGGCTATTATACTTGTCATCTTAAGTGGAACTGATATACATTAGCAAACAACAAACCATTTGTAATATGTGCTTCCTGATCTTCAGTGCCTCTTCTTCTTGTGGGATACGGTTTTGGAGCTTCGTTTGTAGCCCTTTTCGCTCAGTTGGGTGGTGGAATATACACGAAAGCTGCTGATGTTGGCGCTGATCTTGTTGGAAAAGTAGAGCAGGGAATACCTGAAGACGATCCTCGGAATCCTGCTGTCATTGCTGATCTGGTATACATCCCCTTAGTTTTTGTTGTTCTTGCTTATTGATTCATAAATTGTTAGGTATTACGTGTACGCGGCTGACCCGAGGATTCGGATAGGGCACGGAAATCAATACAATACTACGGCTCGGGCCTTAAGAACTTGTTGGTATTTCTAATTGATTTCTAAAATGAGTGACGAGATAACGATAGCGATAATGATAATAACAAAGGTAACTATGCAGTGGAATAAACAACCAACTAACAAAACTGAAACTAACACAAAAGAACCTTTTTTGTCCAAGAAACAGCAGAAAAACAGCAGTGGCGGTGGTGCTGTCATGGCGGCAGTCTGCGGCGGTGAACAGCCTGTCAGCGGTGGCTGTTGGTGGTTGGCGGCGGCAAACAGCAGGCTGTTGTTTGCTGTTTGTAGTTGATAAACGCATCAGAATGGTGGTGGCGATGAAGGGCAAACACAAACACACACAAACACAATAATAATAATCAAAGCGGTAAAGAACACAACGATTTAACGTGGTTCGGTCAAGGATTGACCTACGTCCACCGGCTACGAACCATGGTTTCTTTTATTACTTTCAAAACTCAAAGATTACAAGTACAATATGTGGGTATTTATAATAAAAGACAATAAAAAACTTAACATATATAAGTTGAGACAGATTAGGGTTAGGGCCGGCTGCCCCTAACCCATTTCTGCAGCTTGTCTGCGGGCTGTTTCATGGCCCGACCCAAGATGGATCGGAGCCTCCACATCAATGCGTCAAACACTTCAACCTGCTTCCACCTGAATGCGTGAAACATTTGCACCTGCACTTGTCTCGTACTTCTGTAATCTTTAACCTTTATGAAAAGAACCTTTCATACCACCTGATCCGTAGCCGCCTTCATCTGCAATCAACCCTGAAGGCCAACTGAAGCTAAGCTTCAGTTTATCCAATGTGACAACTTTAGTGAACATGTCAGTTGGATTCCTGTCCCCTTTGATGTTATTCAACTGGATAGTACCATCATTGATTAGCCTCCTTATGAAATGATATTTCATATGAATGTGCTTAGTCTTCCCATGATAAACTGGATTCTTTGCAAGTTTCATAGCACTTTCATTATCACAGTACAATGGATACTCTGCGTGTTTTCTGTCTAATTCACCCAGAAAAGTCTTCAACCAAACAAGCTCTTTACTAGCCTCAGCGGATGCCATATACTCAGCCTCTGTAGTTGAAAGTGCCACGCTCTTTTGAAGCCTAGACATCCAGCATATTGCAGTATCCCCCATAGTACACACATATCCTGTTGTACTCTTGTAGGTTTCTTTACATCCACCCAAATCTGCATCAGAATAACCCTTGAGAATTGCATCTCTACCCCTGAAACATAAAGCCATCTTTGAAGTACCCTTCAAATATCTAAGCAGCCATTTAACTGCTTCCCAGCGTTCTCTCCCCGGATTGGACATAAACCTGCTAACAACTCCCATTGCATGAGCAATATTAGGCCTTGTGCATACCATTACATACATAAGACTGCCCACAGCTCATGCATAAGGAACCTTTGCCATGTCGGCCTTGTCTTCATCTGTCTTTGGAGACTGATCTTTAGAAAGCTTAATATGACTACCCAGTGGTGTATTTCGGGTAGTTGTCTTCTCATGATTCATCTTAAACTTCTCTAATATTTTCTTAATATACTTCTCTTGAGACAATATTAAAAAACCGTTTTTCTGATTCCTGGTGATGCTCATACCGAGTATCTGCTTAGCTGGACCTAGATCTTTCATTTCAAACTCTTCAGACATCTGTCGTTTTAATCTGTTGATCTTTGACATATCTGAACCGGCTATCAGCATATCATCCACATAAAGGAGAAGAATGATATAAGAATTCTTGAATTTCTTGAGATAGCAGCAGTGATCCATCTCGCATCTCCTATACCCATTTCTGCCCATAAAATCATCAAACTTGATATACCACTGCCTTGGCGCCTGCTTTAAACCGTAAAGACTCTTCTTTAGTTTGCACACCATGTTTTCCTTACCAGCTGTCTGAAAATCCTTTGGTTGTGCCATGTAGATATCCTCCTCAACCCCGTGTTTTTGTTAGAACCCCTTAACTACCAATCGTGCTTTGTATCTGTTAGTTCCATCGCTTTCATCCTTGATTCTGTATACCCATCTGTTTTGAAGCGTCTTCTTCCCTGCGGGAAGTTCTTTTCAAGTGAACCCATTTCTTCTTTCATTGCCCGCTCCCACTGAGACGAATCTTTCACTGACAGCCTCTGAGTAGCACTCTGGTTCACCATTTTCAGTGAGAAGAAGGTAGTTAACTGATGGAGAATATCGTTGAGGAGGTACAGACGTTCGAGTAGGCCTCCTAACCCAATGTGAAGTATTTGGATTTCCTGAATCATTTGCTAGTGGGGACTGTTCATTCACAGGATTTGAACTCCCACTATCAAAGAGATCTTGTTCACCAAATTCTTCCTGATCATTATCTTCAGTTTTTGAACTTTCTTCTTCTGTATTTTGACTTTCTGTCTCTGACCCATGGCTTTCTGAACTCTGGTTGTCATCTTCAAACACCACCTGATCTTTACGAGTTTCTGGTATGGTTAAATCATTGTCTTTGTAGAGTTTAGCTTCATTAAAGACTGGATCTTGACTCCTGATAGTTTTCCAGGCTTCAAAATCCCAAAGCCTATATCCCATCGATTTAGATCCATAGCCAATGAAGGGCATTAGCTTATCCCTCTCAAAGTCTTTCACACCAGTGTAGGCATCACAACCAAATACCTTTAGATGTTTGTAACTAACCTCTCTTCCAAGCCATTCCTCTTCTGGTATTTTGAAACCAAGAGGAACCGAAGGTCCTCTGTTTATCAGATATGCAGCAGTGTTAACTGCATCAACCCAAAAGGTTTTGGGAAGCCCTGCATTCAGTCTCATGCTCCTGGCCCGTTCATTCAACTTCCTGTTCATTCTCTCAGCTACTCCGTTTTGTTGGGGAGTACCGGGAACCGTCTTGATCATTTTGATTCCTCTTTCAGCACAGTAATTCACAAATTCATTGCTGATATATTCCCTTCCATTATCTGATTTTAAGCACTTCACCTTCAAATTGGTTTCCATCTCAACAGCTGCTTTCCATTTCTTGAAAACATCAAACACATCATACTTGTTCTTGAGAAAATAAACCCATACTTTGCGCATCGCATCATCAGTGAAGGTAACATAATAGCTGGAGCCTCCTAATGATGTCATAGGAGTTGGTCCAAACACATCAGTGTGGACAAGTTCAAGTTTTTCAGCCTTAGGTGTCATTCCCGTCTTCACAAAAGTAACACGTTTCTTCTTACCAAGCACACATGGTTCGTAGAATCTGGTTTCAAGCTCTACCTTCTTCAAGTCTGGGAATTTACCTTTCTCTGCTAGCATCTTCATGCATTTCTCACTCATATGACCAAGTCGTTGATGCCACAGACTGGATTGACTTGGTCCACTGGTTACACCTGCTGGTACCTCAACCATGTATAAAGTACCTGTCTTTTTCCCACGAGCAACTACCAAGTTTCCTTTGATGACTTTCCATTGTCCACCCCCGAACAACACATCATAGCCTTGGTCATCTGGCTGCCCAATAGAGATTAGCATCTTCCTCAACTTAGGAATTACCCTAACATCTTTCGGTGTCCATGTATTTCCTAGAGGAGTCTTCAGATCAATGTCTCCATCCCAGTAATATCCTCATTAGCCAAACGAACCTTGCCAAAGTTTCCTGTTCTCAAATTCTTCATCTTCTTTGAGCTAAAGGTAGCGTGAAAAGAAGCACCAGAATCCATGATCCATGACTCAGTGGTATTCTCAACGCAACAGATAAGAGTATCATCATCTGTATCATCTGTAGCAGCGTTAACCTCTTTCTTTTCTTTAGATGTTGATGGTTTAGGACATTGACTTCAGAAGTGCCCAGTCTCCTTACAATTCCAGCAAGTAATATCTTTTCTTGGTCTTGATTTACTTCTTCTCTTTGATTTAGATCGGCCCTTATTACCTCCTCGTTCGTTCTTCCTTCCTCTGCCTTCAGTACTCAACAAGAACCGGAAGACGCACAAGTGCTCTTCCTTCTAATGTCCTCACTCATAATCAGGTCGCGAACTCCATCAAGTTTAAGCTTAGTGTTCCCAGACGAACTACTAACTGCTGTAATGGTTCCTGACCAGCTTTATGTAACGAGGATAACAATAGTAAGGCTAGGACTTCATCATCGAATTTGATATCGACAGACACTAGGCGAGAGATAATAGAGTTAAAGTTGTTAATGTGATTGTTAACAGAACCACCTTCCTTCAATCTCGTGTTTACAAGTTCCCGAATCAGAAAGACCTTGTTGGCTGCGGACGACTTCTCGTACATGTTAGACGGTGCTCCATGACGCCTTTGGCTGTCGTTTCCTTCAGAATGTTAAAGGCAACATTCTTTGTCAGCGAGAGTCTAATCACAGCAACAACTTTCCTATCTAGTGCAGCCCAATCAGCATCTTTCATGCTTTTAGGTTTATCACCCAGCAGCGTTGCACTCAAATCTTTCTGAACAAGTAAGTCCTCGATCTGCATCTTCCACCATCCAAAATCGACGCCATCAAACTTCTCGATTCTCATTTTACCCTTATCAGCCATAATACCGGAGATCAAAGGATGAGAGCAACCAAGGCTTTGATACCACTTGTTAGGTATTACGTGTAAGCGGCTGACCCGAGGATTTGGATAGGGCACGGAAATCAATACAATACTACGGCTCGGGCCTTAAGAACTTGACGGTATTTCTAATTGATTTCTAAAACGAGTGACGAGATAACGATAGCAATAATGGTAATAACAAAGGTAACTACGCAGCGGAATAAACAACCAACAAATCTGAAACTAACACAAAAGAACCTGTTTTGTGTTCCCTGTTTTGTCCGAGAAACAACAGAAAAACAGCAGTGGCGGTGGTGCTGTCACGGCGGCAGTCTGCGGCGGTGAACAGCCTGTCAGCGGTGGCTGCTGGTAGGCTGTTGGTGGTTGGTGGCGGCAAACAGCAGGCTGCTGCTTGCTGTTTGTAGTTGAAAACGCAGCAGAATGGTGGTGGCGATGAAGGGCAAACACAAACACACACAAACACAATAATAATAATCAAAGCGGTAAAGAACACAACGATTTAACGTGGTTCGGTCAAGGATTGACCTACGTCCACCGGCTACGAACCATGGTTTCTTTTATTACTTTCAAAACTCAAAGATTACAAGTACAATATGTGGGTATTTATAATAAAAGACAATAAAAAACTTAACATAAATAAGTTGAGGCAGATTAGGGTTAGGGCCGGCTGCCCCTAACCCATTTCTGCATCTTGTCTGCGGGCTGTTTCAGGGCCCGACCCAAGATGGATCGGAGCCCGCAACACAACATAAATGACCTGTGAATGAAATAGAAAACATATCCTGCTTCATCTCCACATATTGATTCTGGTGCAAATTATAACATGGAATCACAAAAATAAGATAAGGTGTTATAAAGAACAAAAAAAAGGCCACCAGCACAAACCGCTTGACTTGACTGCTTCACCTGACCTTTATCTTCATGTTTATTTTTCCACATTAACTATGGTTTTGTTAATCATTTGAGACTTGTGAAGTGTTGCTAAAAATGCCCTAGAAAGTCATTGAGGAAGGAGACTTCTTAGTAGTTCTAGTTTACAATTATCTGCTAGTTTGTCAATTGTATTTGTCTGCCCTCTATATGTTTGGGGTGTTGGGATGTGGAGGCTTGCCATTGGGCAGCCTTTGTTGACCATCTTTGAATATTTAGTGAAGGTTTGCAAACATGTGAAGAAACCATGTGATGCAAAACCGTGTGAAGGATGAAAACTAGTGAACAATTGCCGCCTCAATTCTTGCTCACTCAAATTAATTGGCAGTAAATTCATTTTGGCAGCTTGCAATTGCCCCCTCACTTCGCTTGTTGGTTAAAGTCAACAATTACAATGTTGTTAACCATAATTCTCCAATCTAGAGATATAGGATCAATGTACATATTCTTCAACACCTCCATTAATAATATTATGATAGAACTTGTAATTATAAGATTAATTGGAACAAACCACAACCACACGAGTATATCCCATCCATAGCCGCGCTATTGACAGCGTCTGTGGAGGAGGGTAAGATGTAGGCAAGCCTTACCTCTATTCTATAGGATAGAGAGGCTCCAGGGGCAGGATTCAAACACCCCTTTTGGCGAGAACAGAGTGCTCAGCATAGCAATCAATACACATAAGATATACGAAGCACACACTGGCAGAACTCTTTCAGACCACAACACATACAATAAACAATCAATATACAATAGAGACAAACACATATAATAATCAACAATATACAGGAGTCAATAATTAATCACTATACAGTTGATACCAAAGAGCAAGCCATGAACAACAATAAACCATGACACAGAAGAGGCAAATAGTAACACTTAGCAAGAGATAATAAACAAATCAGGCAATAACATACAGGGCTACCATCTACATCCCAATGAAGACATACCTAAATCCTCTCCTAGACGTCCTAAACCTTAATCCTGCGTCTCCACGTATTTTTATCATGGATCATGTCCTCAGAGGTGCAACTCTAAGCAGAACATCCTGTTTAATCTTCTCTTCCCAACTCATTTTGGGTCTGCCTATATTCCTCTGCCCCTCGATATATAGGTTCTCTACTGCTCTAACTGGTAATGTCGCATGTCTTCTTTTCACATGCCCAAACCATCTTAATCTCCCTTCCCTAAAATCTTCTCAAATTGATAACTAGTCAGCCTGATTCGAGATGAGCAAAAGTACAAAGCAAACACAATAATTCAAAAGCTAATCTAGACATCAATCTAGAAACTTTTAAATAAAGCAACTTACAAGGGAAAATAACTACTCTTAATTGCCCCACTTAGCCACTACTTGCATAATGCTTTTATCACGGTACTACCCATTAGTAAGTGGAAGCTGGGTAGATTCGATTCAAACCGAAAAACTCGTTAACTATTCTGGAGCTTAATGGTAATCAAACTTCACCATTAAATTACAACCTTGAAACTTGATTTCATTGGTCTTTCTCGTCTTTATCTCTCATTCACAAAGGGTTCTACGTTGGATCCAAGATCCTTTACTCTTCGGTGGATTCAAGGTAAGGTGCTTTACCAAAATATGATTTGACCACTTAAATTATATTGCGCCCTAAGTCATACTGTCAATTGACGACAGGACAGGAGGGCAATATAAAGAAGAGAGAAGACGGAAATATAGATTAGGTATATTTGCGCGTTAAGTTTTAAGTTAATAAATACAACATTCATATATCTGGTATTCATTATTCAAGTAGATTAGAATTTCAATACCGTTATACATTATAATATAAGAAACTGAATCAGTTTTGATATTCTAAAAAAATCCGAAAGCAGAGTAAGCCTAAATGGTATAATTATGTTTCTACGACTGTTTTATCAATTCTGTTCTGGTTGCATCTCTTAAAATCAGTTCAATACAATTTTTATTTCACCTCTCATAGATTCCGGTCAAAGATTCATAGAATCGAAATTCCATCATTGCTAGATCTATAGGATTTTCTTTGATAGATAATGAGCCAGCCAAAATGGTATTTTTTTTTAGAATTCGATATGGATGAATATAAATAACTGACAATTTCAAAATAATCCGGGATAGACGCAATGTCCACAATACCTGGATTTAATTAGATACAATTTGAAGGATTTTGTAGATTCATTGATCAGGGTTTGGCAGAAGAGCTTTCTAAGTTTCCAAAAATTGAAGATACAAATCAAGAAATTAACTTTGAATTATTTTTGGAAAGATATCAATTGCTAGAACCCCTGATAAAGGAAAGATATGCTGTGTATGAATCACTCACATATTCTTCTGAATTATATGTATCCGCGAGACTCATTTGGAAAAACGATAAGCGTAGATATATCCAAGAACAAACAATTTTGATAGGAAAGATCCCTCTAATGACTTCTCTGGGAGCTTTTATAGTAAATGGAATCTATAGAATTGTGATCAATCAAATATTGCAAAGTCCCGGTATTTATTACCGGTCAGAATTAAACGATAACGGAATTTCGGTCTATACCGGCACCATAATATCAGATTGGGGAGGAAGATTAGAATTAGAAATTGATAGAAAAGCAAGGATACGAGTTTGTGTGAGTAGGCAACAAAAACTATCTATTCTAGTTCTATTATCAGCAATGGGGTTGAATATAAGAGAAATTCTAGAGAATGTTTGCTATCCTGAACTATTTTTGTCTTTTCTGAATGATAAAAAAATATGGTCAAAAGAGTGCTATTTTGCAATTTTATCAACAATTTGCTTGTGTAGAGGGAGATCCGGTATTTTTTGAATCCTTATCTAAGGATTTACAAAAAAAATTCTTTGAACAAAGACGTGAATTGGGAGGATTGGTCGACAAAATATGAATCGGAGACTCAACCTTGATATTCCCAAGAACAATACATTTTTGTTACTGCGAGATATATTGGCAGCCGCGGATCGTTTGATTCGAATCAAATTTGGAATGGGTACACTTGACGATATGAATTATTTGCAAAATAAACGTATTCGTTCTGTAACAGATCTTTTACAAGAGCAATTATGATTGGCCTTGGTTCGTTTAGAAAATATGGCTCGAGGAAACATATATGCATCACTTAAACATAACTGGACACCAACTCCTCAGAACTTGGTAAATTCAACTCCATTAACAGATACTTATAAAGTTTTTTTTCCGTTTACACCTATTATCTCAAGTTTTGGATTGAACTAATCCGTTGACACAAATAGTTCACGGGAGAAAATTGAGTTATTTGGGCCTGGGGGGATTGACTGCGCGAACTGCTAATTTTCCAATACGAGATATTCATCCTAGTCAATATGGGCGTATGTGCCCAATCGACAAATCTGAAGGAATCAATGTTGGACTTATTGGATCCTTAGCGATTCATGCGAGGGTTGGCCGTTGGGGGTCTCTAGAAAGTCTGTTTTATGAAATTTCTGAGAGATCAAAAGGGGCACAAATGCTTTATTTATCACCGGGTAGAGATGAATACTATATGGTAGCGGCAGGAAATTCTTTGGCCTTGAATTAGGGTATTCTGGAAGAACAGGTTGTTCCAGCTCGATATCGTCAAGAATTCCTGACTATTGCATGGGAACATGTTCATCTTTGAAGTATTTTCGCCTTCCAATATTTTTCTATTGGAGCTTCCCTCATTTTTTTTTTATCGAGCATAATGATGCGAATCGGGATTTAATGAGTTCTAATATGCAACGCCAAGCAGTCCCTCTTTCTCAGTCGGAGAAGTGCGTTGTTGGAACTGGATTGGAAGGCCAAGCGGCTCTAGATTCAGGGCTCTTGCTATAGCCGAACAAGAAGGAAAGATTTTTTATACCGATACTGACAAGATCCTTTTATCAGGTAACGGAGATACTCTAAGGATTTCATTAGTTATGTATCAACGTTCCAACAAAAATACTTGTATGCATCAAAAACCCCAGGTTAGTCGGGGTAAATGCATTAAAAAGGGACAAATTTTAGCGTATGGTGCTGTTACAGTTGGTGGCGAACTTGCTTTGGGGAGAAACGTATTAGTAGCTTATATGCCATGGGAAGGTTACAATTTTGAAGATGCAGTACTCATTAGCGAGCGCTTAGTATATGAAGATATTTATACTTCTTTTCACATACGTAAATATGAAATTCAGATTAACCAAGGCCCCAAAAGGGTCACTAATGAAATACCGTATTTAGAAGTCCATTTACTCCGAAATTTAGACAAAAATGGAATTGCTGGGATCTTGGGTGGAAAAAGGTGATATTTTAGTAGGCATATTAACACCCCAAATGGTGAAAGAATCATCGTATGCCCCGGAAGATAGATTTTTACTAACCATACTTGGCATGCGGGTATATACTTCAAAAGAAACCAGTCTAAAACTACCTATAGGCGGTAGAGGTCGGGTTATTGATGTGAGATGGGTCCAGAGTTCTAAGACAGATGAGACAGAGGAAACAGAAAGTATTCGTGTATATATTTTATAGAAACATGAAATAAAAGTAGGCAATAAAGTAGCTGGAAGACATGGAAATAAGGGTATCATTTCAAAAATTTTACCTACACAAGATATGTCTTATTTGCAAGATGGAAGACCTGTTTATATGGTCTTCTATCCATTAGGAGTCCCTTCGCGAATGAATGTAGGACAAATATTTGAATCTTATCTCGGGTTAGCGGGGGATTTGCTAAACAGACATTATCGAATAGCGCCTTTTGATAAGAGATATGAAGAAGAAGCTTGGAGAAAACTAGTGTTTTCTGAATTATATGAAGCCACTAAGCAAACAACGAATCCATGGATATTTGAACCCGAGTCTCCAGGAAAAAGCAGAATTTTTGATGGAAGAACGGGGGATCCTTTTGAGCAACCTGTTATAATAGGAAAGCCTTATATATTGAATTAATTCATCAAGTTGATGATAAAATCCATGGGCGTTCCGGTGGGCGTTATTCACGGCTTACACAACAACCCCTTAAAGGAAGGGCCAAGAAAGGGGGCAACGGATAAGAGAAATGGAGGTTTGGGCTTTAGAGGGGTTTGGCGTTGCTTATAGTGTACAAGAAATGCTTACAAATCTGATCATATTAGAGCTCGCCAGCCAGGAAGTACTTGGGACTATAATCTTTGGAGGAAGAATACCAACTCCCGAGGATGCTCTAGAATCTGTTCGATTGTTCGTTCGAGAACTACGATCTTTAGCTCTGGAATCATTTTCTTGTATTTGAGAAGACCTTCCAGCTTAATAGGAAGGAAACTTAATCAAAATGAAGCAGAAGTTTTCTTCTATGATCGATCGATATACACATCAAAGGCTGAGAGCGTTGGAGGTGAGATGGTGGAAAGTGGCTGAATTTTGGATGTCTTGTAATGCACCTTCAATCCCATGAACTTGTTCTAGAGGCCTAGGTTGTTTTCTGAATTGCTCATGCTAGTTTGTCTTGTCATGTGACTGTCCCTACGAGATTTGACGTTCGGTGTGGGGATTAAAGTTACGAACTCTAATGGTTTCCTTTGAGCGATTTCATGTAAATGATAGAAATAAATTCAAACCTTCGATCGTCTTGTTCATGGGAAATATTTTCACAACTGATTGATCACCCAAAACTTTCACATATTGAACACCCAAATTTTTTTGATTCTTAGATTCCGTCATTGTGCCAACTGCATAGCACCCAAAGCATTCTCAGATTCAACGCCGTCATCACTAGAACTATTGTTGGTAGCGTCCTACTAGACCAGATTTGTCAATTGGCCTTGAGGTTCATCCTTGGGTTCCTTGTCATCCATTCAAGCCTTGATCGTTGCAACATCATCCTTTAGGGCTACCAGGGAATCTAATCGAGCTACAATAGCCACTAATTGAGTAGCGATAGCATCTTCTTTGTGGTTTAAGTGAGAGGAACCCCAGGCATTCCAAATCATCTTCTCCATGATTCCTGGCAATGGAACCAATGACAGAACCTGCCATCGATTTGAGATGAGCAAAATCTCCAAACTACAAAGAAAAACACAATAATTCAAAAGCTCATCTAAACATTGATTTTGAAAACTATTAAAGAAAGCTACTAACAAGGGAAAATCTCGTACCGCTGTGGACGTATGTCGAATTGGCCGAACCACGTAAATCTTGTGCCTCTTCTTTTTACCTTGTTTTAGGTTTTGTTTCTGTGCTTGTTTTATGTTTGAGAGAATCTGTCATGCCACAATCAGAATTTGCTGTTGATCTTGCTGGTCAACTCTTGTCAATGCTGACCAGTCAACAGAAGTCCAACAGCTGTTTTGATGTTTAATTCTTTGATTCTATTATACTCATACGCTCTGATAACCACTCAACATGGGGCTGCTTTTGTAATATAGTGATGATTTTGGTTTTGGTTGTTGCCACTTCTTTTAATAGAAAGAGGAGGTTTTGCAATTTCTTTAGAGAGCCTTAAACCTATCCTGGTATTAATCTAAGTTTGCTTCATCCTTTTTCTCTTGAATCAACAACTATGCGAACCATTGTTTGCTTCACCTATTTCTTTTATGCAAGCATTTTTTTTCCCACCTTCAATTTCTCATGTACTTGATTTTACCATTATTGCCATTGTTTGCATCTGATTTATCAGTCTAGTTTGTGATAATCCATATAATTTCTCTTATCTTGATGAATATTTTGATCTAATAAATTTAATGTTTTTGTTGATTTTGTCACTCAAGGTTGGAGATAACGTTGGTGATTGTGCAGCTAGAGGAGCTGATTTGTTTGAGAGCATAGCTGCAGAGATTATTAGTGCTATGATACTTGGAGGAGCCATGGCTCAGCGCTGCAAAATTGAAGGTAAATCATTTGGTTTTTTAATCTCTAAATTATGCATTCAGAATCAGTGTAAGAGGACCCATCTGTTGATTCTTGCCTTTTATTGGACTACTGTTCTTTCCTTTGCAACCTCATGACATCCTCTGGACTTGCTTCTTTCCAGCAGCATATGTTCCATTAATAGAGTGATCAACTCTGTGCAGTAGTTTGTTAATTAACTAGATTGGCGTTCTAATGTTGCTGTCTCTCTCTTCTCCATGATATTGTATAACATTGAGGTTCATAGCAGGCAAATTGAAAAACATTAAATTACATATGTGTAGATGTTTTAAGGTGATCTGCTACTGCTGATACCTTCACTTGTACGTGTCTGCTCCAGCAGATTTCATAGCCATGCATCAAATGCTGAAGCATTTTATCTCTTTTTATAGTTCATGGTGGGAGTCAAAGTAAAATTTTCAATTGCAGTTGGATAATGAAAAGACTTTAGCTAATGCTTTACCATAATATTGGTTTATATATTTTTATATATACCAACTTATGTATCTTTTTCATACATGCATGAGAATTATATGCTATTTGGTTTAGCAATCGTCTGTATATAAACTTGTGGTTTTCATTGTTACATGCAGATCCATCGGGCTTCATCTTATTTCCTCTTGTCATCCATTCATTTGATCTCATAATATCTTCAGTGGGGATATTTTCAATACGGGGAACACGTGATCCTGGAGTGATTGGTGTTATGGAAGATCCTATGATGATACTTCAGAAAGGATATTCTGTTACAATAATTTTAGCGGTTTTGACTTTTGGTCTGGTAATATTTTCAAGTGACTTGTAGCATGTTTATATATTGTGATTGGATGTGCTGTTTTATATGTGCTTTCTTGCTGCAGTTCATAAAGTTGTTTGTTACCTATGCAGTCTACGCGGTGGATGCTGTACACAGAACAAGCTCCTTCTGCTTGGTTGAATTTTGCCCTATGTGGTTTGGTTGGAATCATGACCGCTTACATTTTTGTCTGGATTACTCAGTACTACACTGACTATAAACATGAGCCTGTACGCAAATTAGCTCTTTCCAGCTCAACAGGCCATGGGACTAACATAATTGCGGGCATTAGCTTGGGCTTAGAGTCTACCGCCCTTCCTGTCCTAGTGATTAGTGTGTCTATTATTTTGGCTTTCTGGTTGGGCCAAACCTCAGGGTTGGTTGATGAGGCTGGAAATCCAACAGGTGGATTGTTTGGGACGGCAGTTGCAACAATGGGTATGCTTAGTACTGCAGCCTATGTTCTCACCATGGATATGTTTGGCCCTATAGCTGATAATGCGGGTGGAATTGTTGAGATGAGTCAACAGGTAAAACATCACTCTGTAACTGATTTCTTCATGTGTGCGGCTTTTTAAATTATTATAATCAACTGCAGCCTGAAAGCGTTCGGGAGATCACTGATATTTTGGATGCAGCTGGGAACACCACAAAAGCAACCACCAAAGGGTTTGCCATTGGATCTGCTGCACTTGCATCTTTTCTTTTATTCAGTGCCTATATGGATGAAGTAGCATCATTTGCTCATACACCTTTTACACAGGTAAGGGAATCATTTCTTAATGGCTTAAATTAATCATCTGCTGTGGAATACTTAAGCTTGTTTTAATTGCTGCACGTACAGGTTGACATTGCTATTCCAGAAGTATTTGTTGGTGGATTGTTGGGATCCATGCTTATCTTTCTTTTCAGTGCGTGGGCCTGTGCTGCAGTTGGTAGGACTGCCCAGGAGGTTGTCAATGAAGTAAGAAGACAGTTTATAGAGAGGCCAGGCATCATGGTAGGTGCCATCCATCCTCCCTTGTAAACAGGAATGCCTTGTTGATTTGAGTGCTTCATATTCGCTTGAATTTTTATTGAATTCCAACATAGCACTCTTTTTGATTTTCCATGGCTGAAAAAGTTATCGCGGATGATGAATCGGATTCTTTTAACGCATCTATGTCTAGGGGTGGAGCCGAGCCTGAGCTTGGCTTGTTTAGAGCTTTATCTCGTTAAAGCTGGGCTTGATTCAAGTTTTTAGTGAGCCGATCTCGAGTGGCTAATGAGTGGCTCGGCCTGTTTACACCTCTAGCTAAGACTTACCCTCATTATGATTCTCTCTATGTTTATGTTTGCCATAGGACTTCAAAGACAAACCAGATTATGGGAGATGTGTTGCAATTGTTGCCTCTGCATCTCTGAGGGAGATGATAAAGCCGGGAGCCTTGGCCATTATATCACCTATATTTATTGGTAAGAGCTAGAATACATTTTTAGATCTAAACTGAACATAACTACAACTTGGATGTTCATTAAGGGTTCATACTAGTTAGTACACCCAAGTACAGTATGAGAGAGTGTCTTGTACTATGACCACTGACCACCGTCTATTTTCTCTCTCTCTAAGGTTTAGGAAAATCATTTTCTTGTAGTTCCACTTAACAGTCCAGGTGCCTGTCACTCTGTCAGTGCATGTTTTTCAAAGGACCCTGCAAGATGTATTTCTTATGGGTTGTCAGTCATCAGCGCATTGCTGTGTATTTGTGTGTTGTTCATGAGAAGCTTATTTCCACTGATCATCTGCAGGAACATTTTGAATACTTATTTTAACTTTTGTTAATACTTGGATTTTTTTTTTTTTTTCTGGCGTTGGATTTCCAAGCAGGCATTCTGTTTCGGATTTTGGGCTACTATACAGGGCATTCTTTGCTTGGGGCTAAAGTTGTGGCTGCCATGTTGATGTTTGCCACGGTTTCTGGTATTCTCATGGCTCTTTTCCTAAACACTGCTGGTGGTGCCTGGGATAATGCTAAGAAATATATCGAGACGGGGGCTCTTGGAGGCAAAGGAAGTGACAGCCATAAAGCAGCAATTACCGGTGATACGTAAGTAGCAACATTGTCAACTATTTAAAATTGTTGTTCTTTTGACTGTCCAATGTTTTTGGTTCTTCTCTAACCTCCAATATTGTTAATATTACAGCGTAGGTGACCCATTTAAAGACACAGCGGGCCCTTCGCTGCATGTCCTCATCAAGATGCTTGCAACGATAACACTGGTCATGGCTCCAGTCTTTCTGTGACCTAATAGTCTTGGATGAACACCACAGACACAACTGGTAGGGGCTAGGGAGTGGTTGAGAGTTCTAAGACTTTATAATACTGATTTTCAAGTTGCTGTGTTTGGAAGCAAAGTGTGAAAGATGGCTGACAGATCTCATGTTTATGGCATATGAAGCAGTTATTGGCAGGCTTTGACCTGAATTTCGTATCAGTTGTTCTCTTAACATATGAATTGCTTTTGTTTTTGAACACCTATTTTTTTTTTTTTTTTTTACATCTGTAACCCATGAATTGCCTGTTCCTGTGCCGTTAAATCCCACCTTCATTTATTTGCTTCTTGCTGAATTCGTCCCATGGTACGTTGAAGTTTCAGACTTCGCCTTTAATTTCTAGAGATAACGGTTATGGTTTATACTGTTAGCTCAATCATCATGTTTTCTAGTCCTTGAGATGCATGTTAAATTTTCCTGTTACCTCAGGCTTGTTCCATTGATCTTAAAAAACAATTGAAGAGTTATACTAAAAATGATGAATTTTCAAGAAAGGTGAAAAGTCACCATCATATGCCACGTGTAACAAGAGGGTGACAGTAAATGCGTCCGGACATGTTTGTTTAATTTACACGTGTTAAACACACATAGTGGTTTTGGATGCGAATATGTATGGTGGTTCTAAACATGAAAAATGCACTGTGGTTCAGGTGGTTCTAAACATGAAAATCCACTATAGTTCAGGTTACGAAAAATGCTTAATTAATTTTGGATGTACAAATGACTCTTGAGGCATAGTTATAAATGCATAGTTATAGAACTGAAAATGAATAGTTATATGTGGTGAAAACGTATAGTTATATATGTATGTGTGCTTGTACAGGGTATGGTTTCATTAAAAACCTCTACTAATCATAAAGCTCATCAACTATATCTTAGTGATGGTTTCTCATGTCACACTTAGGGGCTGTGTTGGCAATTTTTAAATGCTTAAGTGTCGAACTAATAGAGGTCTGAACCATTAAGTGGTGAACCGATAAGAAGTCTGGATCATTAAGTGCTGAACTATTAAGAGCTAGTATATAATTTAACTATTCAAATACAAATGTCTGATCAATTCAGATAAAAAGTTTTAACCATTCAGCATTAGTATAATACTGAAGCATTCAGATACAAATGTTTAAACCATTTAAAAATTTATTCACGAAACAAACAATCTAAATTATTAAATGCTGAATTATATTCAAAGTGAACCATTAAAACAAATAGACTCTTAATCTTCCCATCTCTCCCGCTGTTTACTTTTCTTTTTTGTCCCCAATCATATCATATACTTTGATTATGTTGCTTGTAGTAAGAGCCAAGAGGGGTGGAAATGTAGAACAGTTGAGATAGTAAAAACGAGACTTGGAAAATGGGATTTGGAAGTGTTGAGTTGAAGAAACCTGAGAGATATTCTCTCCATATAGAGAAGAGAAGAGAAAGGAAGGAAATGGTGTCGTCCATCATGTTATTGTCGTCTCCGGCAACAGAATCGAGGAGGAAGCATAAGCCTGGATTTCATCCGCTGGTCAAGGCGTCGTCCCCGTCCCCTCGACGCCTGATTTTGCTTCGTCACGCAAAGGCTTGTTCCCTCTCCCTTACCCTTAGAGGTGGGTACTAATGTTATTTGAAATTTGCCCTACGACTTGTCTATGCATATTGCTTAATTTCAAATCAGTATTACTACTTAGTAACAGTAGTAATAATAACAGTAACAGTATTAATAGTAATAGTTTTGTTTCCTTGTCTTACTATGCATAGACCATGATCTTCCTCTGAGTAAAGCTGGAGAAACTGATGTTATACAAGTCGCTCACAAGCTCCAACGCCTCCGTTGGATTCCTCAACTTATTTTATCAAGGTAACATTACACTTTACATACTATTTGATGCACAATGCTATTTAGCTGCTAATTTGTATCGCATACTCCATTCTAGTGACGCAACACGATCAAGGCAGACTCTTAAAATCATGCAGGACCAAGTGCAGGCCTTCTCGGAAGCCGAGGTACACTTTATCTCAAGCTTTTATTCTGTTGCAGCAATGGATGGCCAGACAGCAGACCACCTCCGACGAGCCATCTGCAAATATGCTACAGACGACATACTTACAGTTATGTGAGTAGTTGTAACATATAACCTCCCCCCTCCCTTGTATTCTATACCTTCATCACTTTCTTACCCTGCCTCTGCCTGTGTTGACAAAACAATCCCTTCAACCAACTACTGGGTTGGGGTCAATCCAATAATAACTTTGCTCTCCAAAACTAGTAAAGTAAGACCATGACAATAATCTATACCAGTCTAGGACCAAATAAAGAAAACAAAGCTTGGAAATGAACTAGGGATTGCATTGATTTAATTTCAAAGGTCATTTGGTTCTCTGTAAAAGTAGGTCCACCCTACAAAGAATTATTGAGTCCCATGCCATGATGTGATAACTTTCTTTGACTGGATACAACTTAATAAAGAAAATTGCAATGTAGTAGCTGCTGATTAGTAAATGTAAGTTAAGACCCCTAAAGGAAATTAATGCACTTAGATTAAAGGGAAAGGAAACACTTTACACCATCAGATTTAAAAGGTAAATGAGTATTTTAAGAAGATAGATGATACACTCTCTCAGTTTTAATATTCATCAAATCTACCTGACAAAATATGAATTCCCTCAAGATATAGAGGAATTTTACAAGACAATAGATATACAAAAGCTGGAAATGGAAGTATCACGTGGGGTCGCCATTTTTGAAAAGCTGATATTGTCTCCCATTTCTAGTACTGGTGACAAATAAGTTGACTTCTTTAGTTGGATTCTAGGTCAAGTAACTCCCAAAAATTTATTAATTAAACCGCACATATATGCGTATATATGTTATCAACTTACTGTAAGCACATAAAGATGAACAGGCCGTAGACTATTCGATCTGTTAGAGCAAGGCAGATCCTTTGTTGTAATCACAATCACCTAACAATTCCCCAAAAGGAGATATAGCATGTAAGACGGTCATTCCTTGATTTGAGTCCATGAAATTTATTGGATTGCTTACCAGCTAGATAGTTACCAAAATAAGAAGTTATCTTCCCATTGTCTTCTTTCTTTTTTAATCCACTTCTTGTTATCTAGTTCGTGGTCAAGGTGACATCACCGTTGTGCCCGTATGAATTATATGTTGAGTTTGCTCCGTCTTCTCAGGTGTATGGGACATAATAGAGGCTGGGAGGAGGCAGCCTCCACCTTTTCTGGTGCCTCTGTAGAACTGAAGACTTGCAATGCTGCGTTGCTTGAAGCTGCTGGCAAATCATGGGAAGAGGTTAGAATTTTCATGTTTTTTATTGGTAGATGGTTACAATTACTGGTATTTTCAGCAGTCTGGTCTAACCGAATCATTATATTGCAGGCATTTCTTTGGCGGGAGATGGTGGCTGGAAGCTCCAGCAATTAGTCAAGCCAAATGCGGATTAATCTATAAAGTCAATACATATAGTAATAACTCTAAACAGATACCTGTAATCCTTGTTTCATTACCTTCATCTAAGCTGGTTTTGGTTGCATTTGTCAAAAACATCATATGGTTTCATTGAGAAGAAAGAGAAGGGGAAGCTTGAACAAGTCAGCTTACTCTCAAATGCGGGAAAACGTTCTTCAAATGACAAATTATATGTAAAATCTGGGGGGCGAGGAAAAACTGATTAGTTGAATCTTAACTGAAAAAATTAAACATAAATAATTGAAGAAGATGGAAAACCGATGGTCCAGAATTTATAATTCGGTTACATACATTTACAAAAGTGGATAACCAAACCATTAGGATTTGAAACAAACAATGAGAGAACTGAATCTAAATGCTCAGTATCATTGGGCCCTTGCGGGAGGGAATCTAGAACTTTAAATATGTATGCCGTCTTTTGTTATTATTATTTTTAAACAGCTCCTAATTTACTTTGCTACCACTAGGGGTGTAAACGAGCCAAGCCGGCTCTCAAGTTATTAGAGACCGGCTTGATTTACATCCTACCTATTACAAGTAGGATTTTAACATGTATGTGGCATACATGCGTGGTTCAATATTTTTACGTTTTGCTTTTGGTTTTGTTCTAAAATTTGTGTGCTAACAGGACATAACATGCCTGTGTGGTTCAACGTTTTTACATCTATTTTTTTCCTTTGACAGTTTTGTCGCAACGCGCTAGTCCTAGGTCGATTTAGTTCTGCTTTTCTATATTTTACGTTTTGGTCTAATTTCTTCACATTAACACATCACAACTTTAGTATTGGGTCTAATTTCTTCACATTAACACATCACAACTTTAGTATTGGTGACGGCCGACAGTGGTGTGACATTGATGCTATTTTGTATGGTTTTACGTCTAGACGCAAGGCAAGAGGCTTGATTCTAGTTATACACTATTTATCATGGATGGTAGTGTTTTTTAGTCTTCTACTACTAAAATATTGTCAAAGACATACGATTCCCAAGGGTGTCTTCAAGGAATTGGCCAACTAACAAGGAAGTTTGTATGCCAATGATAATTTGGTGGAGCCGTAATGATCGCTTCGTTAAGTTTGAGGCACCCTGGTTTTACCCATAGGTCCCTTGTTCAAACCCCACTATAGTAGTGGTAAGACTGGCAAAGTCAATAGGGGCCCGACTTTATGGGGTTTTTACTAGCGAACGCCCAGCCACTAACTAATGCCAACATGGGCCTGGTTTTCGACAACATGTCTAGCTGTATGGGGCACAGGACTCTCCGTCACGGGGGGTGCAATACTCCATTATAAACTTTATCGTTCCAGAAAAAAGGGAGTTTGTATACTTATTGTATGTGGATGATAAGTTACTAGCTTATGAAAATAGACAAGAAATAACCTGTTTACAAGGGAAATATTCATGGTAGTGTTGGATATGAAAGAGTTTGTTTTTAAGTGTTGCTCCCGAATGAAGAGAGTTTGTAGTATTCAGAAGGAACATGAAGAAAGCTTTACTTGCTTAAATCTTTGAACCGTCGAGATTCTTCGCAGTTTTGCCTTTAACTGCAAACTAAACCAACTAAAAGGTTTAGAGATGGTTGATGCACGTATTCAATATGCTTCTCTTATAACAGATTCCGCGCTTCTTATCATACGAACGTGTTTGCCTCCGAGGGTGCAACAACCAAAACAATATGTGTATTGCCGAAGATGTCTTCGCACCCAAGGTCGCACTAGATATGAAGGTGTCTTGAACACTTTAGTGCACAATGCATGTTTTTGTGCACTTTAGCCCACTTGAGACAATATTTTTCTACTAAATTTTCAACACTTATCATGGACGATGAATTAGGTATCGCGTATGGGTGTTTGATGAAAATGATAAAGGGGATAAGGTTCAACAGAAGCCATCAAAAGTACAATGTAATTGAGAAGTAAATCTATGGATGCTAGCTTAGCCATGCATGAAGAAAATGATTCTCATCGTAAACCTGATAGAACTATTGAGAATCAACAACATGCTGTGGTTTAAAAAAACGTCCGAGTAATAAAAGAAAGTATTGTGTTTATTCTATCATTCATCTCCTAATTCTGTCCACTGCAGTAGAACAATACAAGGGTTAGTTATCTCCAACAAAGTTGCTATTCAGTTTCAACAATATATCCTTATAGCATCAGATGAATGGAAGAAAAAGACCAGAATGGAATAAGCAAAAGTAAAGAAAGATTTTGAAGAGACCTTTATTATATAATTTGCTTCTACAGTTTATGATGCTTATTATTTTATATAAGTAAGAAAACAAAACAAGGGGAAAGGATTAATAAGAAAGAAAGTATAGTATATGTTGTAGTACGTTTTACATGATGGAGCATCCTTGTGGATTTTCTTCACTGAAGTAATCACAATCACACCTAGTGGCATAGCAGGGGGGTCTTCTGTAGGCATAGTGGCATGGGCCTCCACCTCGACCTTGGTAGCACTCTTGGCAACACACAGAAGCCGGTGGGCAGCAGGGGGGTCTTCCGTAGGCATAGTGGCATGGGCCTCCACCTCGACCTTGGTAGCACTCTTGGCAACACACAGGAACCGGTGGGCAGCAGGGATCCATGGGCATATTCACGGGCTGGGGTTGGGGTTGTGGTTTCGGATCGGGCATCTTCACTGGTACTGGTACTGGTACTGGTACTGGTTGTGGTTGTGGTTGTGGTACTGGATCGGGCATCTTCACTGGTTGGGGTTTCGGGTCGGGCGTCTTCACAGGTTCAGGAGCAGGTTTGTTTTGTGGATCGGGTTTAGGCATTGGAGGTGATTGGGGTTGGGGTTGGGGTTTGGGTTTGGGTTTGGGTTTGGGTTTGGGTGGTTCAAGGATCTCAATGCTCTGAATGGCCCTGCCGCCCTTGCAACAAAGCTTGTCTCTCACCCTCTCTGGGTCGCAGCATACCACCGTGATCCTTACCTTGTTTTTCTCCTCATCAAACACTTGATCTCTTATCTCTGGAAACCAAACCAAACCAAACCTAGTTACCTTATTCAATCATTCATCAGTTATTCATTCATATCATAATATAATAATCATATGCATATGCAATTGAAAGTAGCTAGAGACTAATTGCTCACGCGGGAATTTGCAGAGCAGCTTCCTGACCTTCATGTAGCAGCTGGAGCACTTGAGGTCAACGTTAAGTATCATCACCGTCACCTCTTCCTGTTACCACCCGATTGTATAATTTTATCACCAGCAACAAACACAGACTAATAATTATTCAACATACGTACCTGTTCAGCCGACATGGCCGCTCGATCACAAACAAGAAAGAATTGAAGAAGATGACTTTTATGAGTTATTAATAATATTAATAAGTGGTCACTTTAATTTGTTTGGAGAGAGAGACGGGGACGTGCAAAATAAAGAAAGAAAATTGAAACAAGAGATGAAGCAACAAACAAACAGGTGTCGGTAACATAAGAGGAAGAGATTGCTGATTCTCGACTCAAAAATAAAATTTCATCTCATATTATATTATAGAGTTAAATGCGTTTTACGTCCCTAAGGTTTCATAAAAATTATCATTTGAATCCAAAAGTTTAAAATATTATCATTTGCATTCAAAGTTTTCACTAAAATTGTCATTTGAATCCATTTGGCTACACCTAACTAACACGGTTAACTTTTTCCATCAAGTTTCCAACATGAGAGTTATTTTAATCAAAAAATTACAAACTAAAGAACCAACTCACGTAAGAGTTTTTATATGTTTAACTTCTTTTGATAATTGCAGTTATGATTTAACTCTATAATAGTCTTTTATTGTTTTGTCTTGTTAATGTATTTTGGTTTAGTAATCGTGTTACTTTTACCCGTTTTATTAAACATAAATTTATTTGGTTTAAAGCTTATTTATAGTTATGATGATTGATATTTTATGATTATTATTCATGGCAGTTATTGTCATACTATTTATTGTTCTTATACTTTTATGATAATATATCTTTTATGGTTATGATTCAAATAATTTATATTATATGACTTGTTTGTTTATATATATATATATATATATATATATATATATATATAGATTTTAATATTCCTAAATTTTATTTATTAGCCGAGATTAATCACAACTCAAAAAATGTTTATAGACACGTCCCACTTTGAGCTTATTTTCCTTCAAAGATCTCTTAGTAATGGATCGTTAGAGGAAAATAAGCTTAAAGTTAGGGTGTCTGTAAACATTTTCTGAGTTGGGATTAATCCTGACCAATAAATAAAAATTGAGATTATTAAAATCCAATAACTATAAATAATATGATGTTCAGACATGTATTTCTTGATGAAATGCAAAAAATGCTGACCTATCGTTTTTGGTAAATTAAAATTGTAATGATGATCACCAAAGGAGACTGAACGCCTAAAACTTATCACGTAGAGCTGATTTTTTATTTTGTAATTGTTTTGACTAAAATACCTATAATTTAATAAACTTAACGAAAAAACTTAACAAGTTAGTTAGTAGTAGTTAAGTGGATTCAAATGGCAATTTTTGTAAAACTTTTGGATGCAAATGACAAAATTTAAACTTTTGAATTCAAATGACAATTTATATGAAATCACAGAGACAAAGATGTAAAATGCATTTAACTCTATATTATATTATATTGCTTGTTTTCAATTCCAAATTCCGCCCCCACACAAACACCATTCCATTTAACTCATCATCACATTTCTTGATTTACTTTTATATTTCTTCTTAAAAAGATCGAATAACTTAAAACTCATTTCTCTAAACAGTTACTTTTTCGATTTTATTTTCTCGATAAAAGCCATGAATGCCACATGCCTCCCATACGCCAAATCACATGCCCATGTTCACAAGCCTATCAATTAGCAAGTTTAATCTACTTATAAACATTTGAGTAATCTGATATATATATATAATGGTGTATATTAACATCTGATCATCAAACTACTTTTCTTCTCCTTATAGGAAAAAGGTTGTGATGTCAGGGCCATGGTGGTTGTGATGTATGTTAAAAGCTTCCTCTTTTCTCAATTATTAACTTTTTTTGGTTGCCTTTACAGCAATTTTATTTTAGGTGACCACCACCTTTATTTACATCCTTTCATTCTTTACAACTCGATGCTTAATTCTATTCCAATGCTTCTTAACTAAGTTAAGACAAAAGATAGATAAAGACGACTTACTATTCAATCCAAAACACATCAACTTAAGATTTATTACGGTTAATATCTAATTTTTAAAGTTAATTACTACTTCATTTATTAGAGTAAAAGTTGAACTAGTGGATGAAGATCTATTGCAACAACATTAAAATCATAACTGTCAATCCAGCTACAAAATATGAAGTTGTATGTAAGATGTCGAAATTTTAAAGAAATAAAATAAAAGAATAATGTTGGGGTTAGAATATGTCAAAGCATAAAAGATAAATTAAACTTGTATGTGAGACCTCAAAACCTCAACCATAGATTAAACTTGTATGTTAGACCCTAAAATTTTCCGAAGAACGATAAGAGCGTTAGTTTCCCAGAGAGAGAATCAAGATAGAGAAAGTTTGAAATGTGAGCTTTTCCATCTGTATCTATATTCAAAGCTTAGATCTATGAGTGAAATCATGCATAGATTGTGGTTGGAATGGAACAATTGATTAATATTGCTTCTTTGTGGTTTTCTTAGATCTCATGTAAAAGTTGAAGATCTTAAAAACATGCATAGATGGCGTATATCATAGCATGACCAATTTAAGAAGTGTTATGTGTCATATCATTGCCGATCATCACTTTTGCCAGACCAAAATACGGTGTCGCATCATGAATCTTACAAACATCTAATCCTATATAAGTCATGTTGCCTTAGTCGTGAATCTATATATGTGATTTTCAGGAAAAAAAAATGAATGAATGAGCTGCCAACCTAAGCAATGAAAATACAAAATAATATTGAATAAACCGAAAAAGATTAAGAGCAGAAAGCCCAAAATAAAATTGAGTGTTATAAAACAAGTATAATTTTTTTTTGTTTGGCCGCATTTTTCTAGCTCACCCAGGACTCTAAATACTTAGCACCGCTGTGGAAGCTACTGAAACATACACGGATGAAAATATAAACTAATTCAAACACATATCAAGTAATGGATTTATTACTACTTAATTTATCACTGATAAGCAACATACAAAAAATTATGTTCAAATTTACCAAAACTGTCTGAAAACAACATTCTTTTGTTAGTCGATGTGAACCCAAATACCCGGGCCAGGGGTTCCTAGGTGACTTACAAACAAAATGTAGTAACCAAGGGGAGCTAGCTTTCCGCTTGCGGGTGCAACAACTGTGATCACATTATTCTCAATTCCTGTTATAACCGGAACAAGCATCCTTTGGTTTTGGAAGAAACCATGAGTTGTGAATGGTGGGTACAGAATGGTTACCTTAATCTCACCCAGCACCAATGGCTCTTGTGATTGAAGAGTCATTGCGATCTTAAATTATTGCCCGTACTTTAACACCACATCGGTGCCCTTTTGGCCGATCACTGATCTGGCGTCGTCGAGTGCAGGGTCCAAGTAAGGAGGAGAGAATTTCTCAACTCTTAATTCTGTTGGAAACTCGGTATCATACGTGTAGAACTGGTGCATGTTGCTGCCAGCAACCAATACCCTTGTATCCGGTAACACGTCGAGCAAGAATTATACATTCTGGCAATAGTTGTTGGAGTCAGTGGTTTAAACCTGTTACCCTTAGGTTTGAATGGTGTGTATAGAAGAGGGGTGAGATTAGCGTCCTTGGTGTCTTCCTAACCCGATGTACCCGCTTGTGCATCGTTAAGCATCAAAAGATCACCATTCGCGATGTGTATCAAGTCACCCGTGGTCCTCAGTGATGGCATGTCGTCTTCATCCATCCATGCTGCATTTGCATTCAGGGGTTGGATCCTATGACAATCTTGGAGTGCAGGCACGAATTGCTTTTCAGTAACATGTCTCACGTCCACCACCTCGTATGCATTTGGAAGGTTACCACCGCAGATCATAACCTCAGCGTTGGGGGGCTGACCGTCTGCTGTGAGCTTCAGTGGGAAAAGAGCAGCCATGCCTGAAGGTGGATAGTTGTGGGACCCACCTGGTAACTCGGGGTACTCACGAATAATTTTCCTGTGAGGAGAACAAAGCTGACGGCATGATTGTTGGCAAAGAGAATACATTACCATCCAGTAGTAGGAACTGAAACGGGTAGAGATTGTTTTCGACAGGCCTTCCTGGTCCTAAAACCGGGGTGGTTGTTTGCTTGAGGAACGGAAAATCAAACCTCTGGGGTTTGAATTCCATTTGTGGAGGCACAGTCTCATAGTTGTATGATCCCCTGCCTCCCAACAAGACAGAACTCCCGTCTTCCAAAACCTGGTTAGACGAGTACCTGTAACGGATGTAAAAATGATTTCTCATATGCCCAAATTATATGACAGTGAGTATATTTTCAAATCCACCATACCATCTAACATCAGCAAGAACGCCTATTCTTGTGTCAAAGTCAGCATTAAGATCATCGTTAGCTGGCACTCGAATCGCTTTCTCACCGGTGAATGTCCCTCCCGTAGCCATAAGGTTTCCATTCGGCCACAAGTTTCCTAACGAGCACCACGTGTCACCCTTCAACTGCAGTAACATAATTCACCAACATGTGATTATTTTAACAAGGTACATAATCACATACTAGCATGATGAATATGTTTTCACAAGATATGAAAACAAACCGTAAGCGTTCTGTATTTTGAGGTCTTCCAGTCGTAAGCAATGGCGTGAGCGTAACAATCAGGCTGGTTATTTGCATCTGGGTTTTGCGGGCAGGGGGCTCCATCAGGCAGTTTGAGGCCTGAAGGCCCGAGCGATGTGGTATCAAACCAAACAACCTGATCATTAGGCATCAACTGTAGTTGCATAGCTGCAACACCGGCATTAGGGTTATCGATCACCCATTGTCCCAAGAACGTAGTATCGAGCTCCGGCTTTGCGTAATCGGATCCACCATCGTTGATACCGGGTTCGGGTTGTTAGGGTCGACTATATCATCTGGTGCAGCAAGGACAGAAGATGCAAACAATATAGGAAGGATGAAAAGGATGAATATTTTTTTGATTACTAAAGCCATTGCAGCTGGTAATATGTTTTAAAGACATAAAATTTCTTTTGTAGATTAATTTCCTAAAAAATCTATGGTGTCGAATTAAATAAACTAAAATTGAACAGTTACTAGTTATAGCTTCTGCATCTGAAGACTCGGGCTGCAACCTTTTGATGCTTTGTTACACGTATAGCCTACCATCTAATTCTTTTTATACAATTTTGACCTAAAACATAATTTACAATAGTGACATTTGGACCCTTATGCTTAATATAGTAAGTTTAGTTTTAATTTCAGTACTCCACCATTAAACTAAACTTAATCTAAGGAATATCTTTAGCTTTCTTTCAGACCCGGTATTCATCAGAATAATGTTGGTTCATTATCCTTGTGTCACGTCCGATTAAATTCCTCCATTTCCCATTTTGGACATTCATGTTCAAAATGTCCTAGTTCATTGCATCTAAAGCATCTTACATGGTTCTAATTTTGTTGGATTCATTAACCATCTTCATTTTTCTCGAACAATGACCTCTACATCCAAAGTTGTCTTGATTCGAACTCTTATGCTTTGGTAAATAGAAGTTTGTTATGCATGTCTCCCTTCTCACTTGACTTTTTGTTGCGTTCTTCTTAGGCCTTTAGACTCCCATTACCTTCTTGAAATGGTATGGTATTAAGATCGGCAAAACTATTCTAAGTGTAGCAACAATCGGAATGAATTTTTCTGGTAGAGGCCCGAGTTGTTTCCTGATAAACATTATGTATTTCTTAGCATCAAATTCACCTGCTAGTTGGAGTGCCTCTCAGATTCCATAAACATCGAAGATCGTAATGATCTTCACAGCCCAGATGGTATAATTTATGATAGAATCAAGGTTTGAAAAGTTATTGACGTCCGTCATTTTTTTATTGGTATAGTTTCTTCGTTCTTGGATGTTATTTCTGTTAACCAAAGACATATTCTGTATTATTCTGTAGTATTTAATGTAGTTGTATACAGCTGTCTATGGTTGTATAATTTCCTTTATTAGTCCCTTAGATTAGGCCTTATTGTTGGCTCCTTTGGTGTATATATGTACTGTTTCATTATGAATAAGACACAAGGTATTTTACCTATTTTCATGGTATCAGAGCTCTGCTCTATACCCAGCCGCAGCCGCAACAGACCCAGTCTTCGGACCGCTGGTCGCGCCGCTCACCTTGTCTTCGGACTACAAATTGCTACCACAATCCACCTTGGATCCAATACAAACCTCCAACTCTATTTCCTCTTCTCTAAACATGGTTGACGGAAATGATAACCCCCCACCACCACCAAAACCCGTTGCTGTGCCTTTACACCCGGTGTATACCGTCACTGATATCCAAAAGAAAGTGCGTATCCTGGATGGCACGAAGGTGTCCTATTCCTCTTGGGTGAAATTATTTCATCTCCACGCTAGGGGATACAAAGTTCTCCATCACATTGATGGAACCGAGCCCCCAGCATCTAATGACCCGAACTACGACGCATGGAACGAGATCGATGCTATTGTTCTACAGTGGATCTATGGAACCCTCTCTGATGAGCTTCTTGTTCGAGTTGTTTCCTGATAAACATTATGTATTTCTTAGCATCAAATTCACCTGCTAGTTGGAGTGCCTCTCAGATTCCATAAACATCGAAGATCGTAATGATCTTCACAGCCCAGATGGTATAATTTATGATAGAATCAAGGTTTGAAAAGTTATTGACGTTCGTCATTTTTTTATTGGTATAGTTTCTTCGTTCTTGGATGTTATTTCTGTTAACCAAAGACATATTCTGTATTATTCTGTAGTATTTAATGTAGTTGTATACAGCTGTCTATGGTTGTATAATTTCCTTTATTAGTCCCTTAGATTAGGCCTTATTGTTAGCTCCTTTGGTGTATATATGTACTGTTTCATTATGAATAAGACACAAGGTATTTTACCTATTTTCATGGTATCAGAGCTCTGCTCTATACCCAGCCACAGCCGCAACAGACCCAGTCTTCGGACCGCTGGTCGCGCCGCTCACCTTGTCTTCGGACTACAAATTGCTACCACAATCCACCTTGGATCCAATACAAACCTCCAACTCTATTTCCTCTTCTCTAAACATGGTTGACGGAAATGATAACCCCCCACCACCACCAAAACCCGTTGCTGTGCCTTTACACCCGGTGTATACCGTCACTGATATCCAAAAGAAAGTGCGTATCCTGGATGGCACGAAGGTGTCCTATTCCTCTTGGGTGAAATTATTTCATCTCCACGCTAGGGGATACAAAGTTCTCCATCACATTGATGGAACCGAGCCCCCAACATCTAACGACCCGAACTACGACGCATGGAACGAGATCGATGCTATTGTTCTACAGTGGATCTATGGAACCCTCTCTGATGAGCTTCTTGTTCGAGTTGTTTCCTGATAAGCGAAAGCCGCCTCGTCCTGCAACTAGTTCGTGGTCTTCCCCGAGAATTTGATAACATTGGCACCTACCTTAATCAATCCATGCCAAAATGGGAGACGGCATGTAGTATGCTTCAACTTGAAGCACAACGTCAGGCTGCCCGAGATCCAGACCCAGTCGTTGCTGCTGCGGTTCAGCCATCTCAGCCTCAAGCTCATGTAACCACCCCACGGTTCAACCCTCAGAACCGTAACGCACGTGGAGGAGGACAAAGCATAAACCGTCGCCCCACCAGAAGTCAACAGGGCCGCTATCAACCTTCTTGGGCTTCTTCCTCAGGCCCAACCCACCAAAAAAATGGCCGACAGGCCCAACAGCCCACTTGGGCCACACCCACTATCCAGACACAACAACAAATGTGGGCTCCCTGGTGGGCCACACCACCCCCTGCCCATTTCCCACACAACCAGGATGGGCTGCACCGTGGTAGGTCGGGCCTCAAAACCCACAGAATCAACAACCTGCCTGAGGAAATCGATCGGCAGGATCATTTGGCCCTCGTCAACAACCTCAAGCCAATCTGGCCGAGGTGAACCCCCTTGAACCAACCGAGTTGGGAGCTGCGTTCCAGGCGATGACACTTGACCCGGGGGATACTCAGTGGCACATGGACACCGGTGCCACTCACCATCTCTTTGCAGATTCTGGTATATGTTCCACCTCTCATACTGTTAATTCCATTAACCATATATTTGTTGGAAATGATCACAAAATGCCAATTCATGGGTCTGGAAACATCAAATTGCCCAATAACCTTCGCCTAAACAATGTCCTTTACACCCCCGACATAATCAAGAACCTCATATCTGTTAGACAATTCACCATTGATAATTTTGTGTCCGTGGAATTTGACCCCTTTGGTTTCTCTGTGAAGGATTTCAGGAATGGGATGATGATGACCCGACACAACAGTGACGGGCCCCTTTATCCTCTCACAGCACCTGCCACAGTTCCCACCACCTCTGCTTCCAGTTTCGTTACCTCAACAGCCTCTGATTTTTGGCATGATCGACTAGGCCACCCGGGTCTTCCCATCATAGGTTTCTTATCTTCTAGAAGTTTAATTTCTTGTAATAAGACTAGTCGTTCTCATGTTTGCAATTCATGTCAGTTGGCTAAAAATAAACGTCTACCTTTTCAATTGTCTACTTCTTGTACTTTCATGCCTTTTGATATAATTCATTGTGATTTGTGGACGTCACCCATCATCAGTCCCGCCGGTTACAAATATTATATGATCTTACTTGACGATTTCACCAACTATACATGGGTGTTTCCATTAAAATTCAAATCCGAAACATTTGCCAAGTTCCAGAATTTTTACAAATACATTCACACTCAATTTAATCGCAACATCAAAAATTTTCAATGTGACAACGGTGGTGAATTTGACAATAATCAATTTAAACAATTTGCCACCTCTAACGGCCTTCAATTCTATTTTTCTTGTCCACACACCTCCCAACAAAACGGGAAAGCAGAACGTATGATCCGACGGATCAACAAAATTATGCTTTCACTTCTTGTTCATGCCTCTCTCCCACCAACATTTTGGGTCGAAGCCCTTCACACCTCCTCCTACCTTCACAACATCCTACCCTCAAAACTCCTACAAAACCGCACCCCTCTCACTGCTCTCTACCTTCGTAACCCGTCCTATGATCACCTCCGTGTCTTCGGGTGTGCATGCTACCCAAACCAATCTGCAACCCCACATAAACTCACCCCCCGTTCCACCCGCTGCATATTCCTTGGGTACCCTGCCAATTACCGAGGGTATCGATGTCTCGACCTCACTACCGGCACAGTTCTCTTCTCCCGTCATGTCGTCTTTGATGAATCTGTCTTCCCATATTTTCAGCCCTCAAACACTCACGACTATTCTTTCCTCGACACTGACCCCTCACCCACGGTTTTTACCGACTCCTACACATTCCCTACAGCTCAAAACACCTCCCCTCCCCCACCATCAGCTCCATCCGCTGCCCCAACAGCCCCATCCGAAACCCTGAACCCATTCTCACCTACCAACGTCGCCCTAAACCACCTACCCAACCTCCACTCTCCACCACAACTCCTGCTACCTCGGCCCTGCACAGCCAGCTCCACCACCGCCTGTCCCCTCCCACCCCATGAGCACCCGGTCAAAATCTGGCATCTCTAAAGCCCGAGGTCCTCTAGCCTTCCACACGACCGCTACACATATTTCTCCTATACCGAAAAATCACCTTCTAGCCTTATCCGACCCGAATTGGCACAATGCTATGACTGACGAATATAGGGCATTAATGGACAATAACACGTGGGAGCTGGTTCCTCGACCGAAGGATGCTCCTGTGATTCGGTGTATGTGGCTTTTCCGCCACAAATATCATGCTAATGGCACTTTACAACGCTACAAGGCTCGTCTCGTTGTCAAAGGGAAATCTCAACAGATTGGCATTGACTGCTTTGAGACTAGTCCTGTCGTCAAGCCGGCCACTATACGCACCGTACTTAGTCTTGCCACCTCAAGGAACTGGCCCATACATCAATTGGATGTCAAAAATGCATTTCTACACGGGCACCTGGATGAGACAGTCTACATGTTTCAACCATCGGGGTTTGTAGATAAACGGTTCCCTTCTCATGTTTGTCGCCTCAAGAAGTCACACTACGGTCTTAAACAGGCCCCGCGTGCGTGGTACCAACGGTTTGCAAATTTCATTTTACAATGTGGCTTTCGTACCACAGTTAGTGACTCATCTCTCTTTGTCTACACAAAGGGAAAACACATGGCCTACTTACTGTTGTACGTTGACGATATTATACTCACGGCCTCGGATGACAGGTTATTACAGGACATTATCTCTACTTTGTCCTCTGAATTTGCAATGACAGATCTTGGACATCTACACCACTTTCTTGGCATCCAAGTGACCAAGCAACCGGATGGATTGTTTCTATCTCAACAGGCATATGCGGCTGATCTTTTATCCCGAGCTCACATGGAAAACTGCAAACCATGCTCTACCCCTACCGACAATAACTCCAAACTTAGTGCCACGGTAGGGACTCCTTTATCTGATGGTACATTATACAGGAGCTTATCAGGCGCACTACAGTACCTCACATTCACAAGACCAAATATTTCTTATGCTGTTCAACAAATGTGCCTGTTCATGCATGCCCCTCGCGAGCCTCATTTTCAATTCTTGAAACGTATTCTACGGTACATTAAAGGCACTTTGGATCAAGGCCTCCTCATTACACCCTCCAAATCCCTAAAAGCTTACTGCCTATTCTGATACAGACGCGGGGGAGGGGGGGGGGGTGTCCCGATTCTAGGCGATCTACCTCCGGATATTGTGTTTTCCTAGGCAATAATCTCGTCTCATGGTCCTCCAAACGTCAGGCCACCATCTTCGGATCCAGTGCGGAGGCTGAATATCGAGGTGTCGCCAACACAGCAGCTGAAACTAGTTGGCTACGGAACCTTCTTCTTGAACTGCATGTTCCTATCCGTGATGCCACCATTATCTTTTGTGACAACGTCTGTGCTGTGTATCTCTCGGAAAACCCAATTCAGCATCAACGGACCAAGCACATCGAGATTGACATACACTTTGTTCGTGACAAAGTCCTCATCGGCACCCTTCGTGTCCTTCATGTTCCCGCGGATTTTCAATATGCTGATATCTTTACCAAAGGCCTCTCTAGACAACTCTTTCAACGCTTCAAGTCCAGTCTTTGCCTCCGTTCCCCTGCTGCTGCGACTGACCGGGCGTGTTACCAAAGACATATTCTGTATTATTCTGTAGTATTTAATGTAGTTGTATACAGCTGTCTATGGTTGTATAATTTCCTTTATTAGTCCCTTAGATTAGGCCTTATTGTTAGCTCCTTTGGTGTATATATGTACAGCTTCATTATGAATAAGATTCATTATGAATAAGACACAAGGTATTTTACCTATTTTCAATTTCAACATTGACCGCGCTTTTTCTTAACTTGATAGACTGCTTTTCGATTAATTTGATTTCAACTCCAGTAGTTTAGAATCTCAAATTTGATTCCAACCTTACTGCTTTTGGATAAAGTTTCACGGTGATATATTGTGTTTATTTTTTTGTTTCATATTATATATGTTGCAAAAATGGTCCCTCAAATCAAAATTGGAGTAATTATGTAAAAGACACCTATGATTATATAAGGGAGCTTTCATCAATTTATATCAATTTAACAACTAAAACAACAAAAGTTACCCTTAGACAGTTAGACGCCTAAAAAATAACTTACAAGCCCATGCTTGTTACTAAGAACAATTAGTACCCAAAGCCTGAAATTTACGCTAAAGCACAGGGACAATTTGTAAAATTAACCCCATAAATTATTTAAAATATATTTTAACATTTTTCATTCACTTTGGTATTACATAGTAATAAATACAGAAGTTATAAATAACACGACATTTCACTCCATTTTAACAACATTACGAACAAATTTAGAGAAGCTAAGGTTCAGTAAAATGGTTTGATAACAATGAGTGCAACATAATAAAGGTCAACCAACTCCACACTCCATACATCAATTAGGGTTTAAACAACATATCTGTAAGTGACATAACGACCTGCTGTCTCACTGGGCCGAATGATTTTTACGACCTGTCCACGTTTTAACCCGTAATATCTAGCAACTGGGTCACTCACTTGAATACGAGGCAGCTGCAACAAGACGTTATAGACGCAATCACGAAATTTGTTTAAGAAATAACGGCCAAGAATAGAAGTGAAACATGAACCTGCCTGTGTTTCTTTTACTGTGTATCTCTCAAGTAATGTTTTCTTCTCTTCGTTTGTAAGAACCTGATGTTCAGGGACTAGGACATGATTCTTTACATTCACCAACAACTCCGCTTCCTGCAGTAATTGCATCAACAGGTCATTTAAGTTGTGCACCAGGTGGAAACTTGGAACTTGTATATACAAGTAGTCAAACATGTATAATACAAAATATAAAACAGCTTAAAAGAAGTCATACGAATTGACCTCAAAGGGTCAAAAGTCACCTAGAAAGTACTCAAATAGTCAAATACTCAGGGTACTAGAAAAAGCAGAATTAATATTGTATAATATAGTCATCAAAATCATATTAACACATCAATAACCAGATGGACAAAAGGTGTTGAGATATAATCCAAAGTTGAACCAAATTAAAGATCAATCAATGTGACTGCAACCCACTTTGACCTGTTATCCAACCCGTATGTTTTAACCTTCACTTGCATTTATCAAACTACTATATTCTACTATACAGGTGAGGCTTGCAAATTCACATGAAAAGGGAACCATAAGATTATTAACTGAGGTTCACACTATAACTTCTAAAACAAGGTGAATTACACTGCCATACGTAAGAAGATAATGAAAAAATATAGAGGTTAATTCAAGAATCAAAAAAGGAATAAGACCTAACTCACCTGGAAAACTTCCAAGTGAAATTTCGTTGATATCTCACTAATGCAAGTTCGGGCAAAGGGAGTTAGATTTTGCTGCACAACCAAGATCCCCCGGGTAACATTCTCTGACTTCATACGGTTTATATAATTCTTTATTGTCTTGACTCCAACTTTTGCTTCATCAGGGAAGAAGACATAGATCTGGTGCATAAGCATCCGTTTTAGAATATTGAAACACAAAGTTAAATGACGAGTAGAATCATATTCTTTGAAATCGGCAGCATTTTTATAAGCCGTTTCAGACATCCATGTTTACATCAACTAATAAACAAAAGAATCTTTAAAAGAAATAACAGAACATAAAACAGGACGGTTTAATGAGCATTAACAAAGGATATCGCAGGGAAGCAAAGATAAACTCACAAATAAAATTGTTTTTTTTTTTTTTTTTTACTTTAAGTAAAGATTTTGCCTAATTTGATTTCAGATATCTGTTATCACAAACATATCTGATCAGTGATCAGTGATAACCATGGTTCTTACCCAAGCATATTCCACAACTAACCAAATATCACGACAAAGGGGGGCTGCAAATGCACTTGCAAGTAAACACCCTCTTCTCTAATCTATTCACACTCTTCCACCAATGAAGAACCTTACAAACATTGCTAAAGGAGATTCATATACAGTAAGGCGATACATCAGTAATAACTTATCAACCCTTAAAAGTTAAAACTATACTATCTGCTTAAGCAAACCCTAAAAGTCAATGGTTTTGGCATCTAATTTTTTTGTCCCTTGAAAGAAAATACATAGAAAAGAGCAATACTATCTGCTCCATAATCAGAGAGCCATCAACACAGCTAAACAGAAACCAATAGTAATCACAATATGCAACTCACATAAAGAAATAGCTAGTAGAAGTATTCCAGAAGAGTACCCGTATAAACAAATACCTGTTCGGAGCTATCGTTCTTCATGGATTTACAGATGACTAGATCTTCACGCTTCATATGTTCTCCATACTTCTGAACAAACTGCCTTTTATCCATCTCCAGCTCGAAATCTCCAACCAAATAGTTTCTATCTTTCAGCATCTCCATCACCGTTTTCCTTATTCTAAACAGCCTCTTGATTTCTTCCTCCGACAACGAAGTCGACATCGTTTCCTTTCTTCTTTAATCTGGTCAACACAAGATTCGAGTTCAAGAAAGCCACAAATCAAAGGGAATTAGGGTTTAGTGTACTTTAGGAGAAGATGACTCACCGGATGAGAATTAGGGTTTATCAGCTGAGCGGCATACAACGAAATCGCAATGGGGGGAAGCTGGTTGTGCGAACTTGTGTTTGCGGGATTTAAATGTTCACTCGGTTGGATTGGTATCTTGGATATATTTATTTATCAAAACATTTTTCTGATAATTATTAATTATATTAATGATATTTAAAGCAATGGAGTAAAAATATACAGCATCTAGTTAATTATGTAAATACATTATAATATTAACCCATCGATGCGATATAATATACTTTTGTTAATAAATAATCGTTAGAGTCACCGAGTGATGAACGAAGGTATGCTAGAAACGAATCGGATCCTAAACACGTAGACCGCGGCTTGAGAGGCGTGGCTTAGAGTTGCAATCGGGTCTCGGGTTTTGGGATGCTTGAGATCACGGTCAAAGAGGAAGTTTCCTTTGACCAACACAAAGATCAATTAATGTGTTTTTGGCGTCTTCAACCTGTCTTCAACCAGGAAGGGAATTACTCTTTTTGTGTTTGTTCTCGGCAGATCCCAACCAAAACAAAAGGGTGAAGGGTTTTCAACCTTAATGATCCCTTTTAAATTGTTAATTAATCTCTAGCAGGCCTCGGGCCCGATGTGATTAATTTAGCCCACAATAATAACTCGAGACAATAATGTTTAATAATTAAACGTTCATTAATATTTAATAATTAATATTAATTATTAAATGTCTGATATGGTTCGTAAACGCCAGTTAATCAAATTAAGTGGGTTTGTAAATCGTTGCTCAAGGTGTAACTCTTACGGATCACAACTCGGTTGGTAACGTCATTTAATCGAACCCGTACATATTAAATCCTACAAACTCCCACTTGGCGGTATTCGATTAAATCTTAACGTAAACAGTCGGTAGCGCTCTAGCTTAACATAGCTACCCTCGACAAAGTATGACCGTTTAAAGTCATCAACCAAAACATCTTGTTTAAGTAACACATTTACTTTAACAAGACAATAGACTTATGTTAATCATAGTCATTCATCCTTTCTGTAAAAGACATTAATCAAGTCATTAAGATTAATTCTCATGTGGAACTCAATCATTATTGTTCTCGATTCAGATTCAAAATGGTCCAATCAAACATACGGTTGGTTTGGGTGAGACCTCACATTCACTAATTTGAATCAACGAGGGCATGTGAGGTGATGAAGGCTGTTGCTGGGCACTACTGCTGCTCGATCTTGCATTCTTTTTTTATGTTTTATATTTTTATTTTGTGCCTATTATTGTATTGGATTGGATAACTGGTAATGGCCAATGGGTAATAAGTAATTGGTAATGGGTATTTTAGTTTTTTATGTTATTGGGTAATGGATTTTTATATTTTTATAGAATGTATTGTTTTTTTATAAAGTATTAGACTTTTTTTTATAAAATTTAAAAATTTTGAGGGAAGTGTTGAGTTTGAAAAAAATTTAGGGGTAACGTAATTATTTCTCAGGGGTAACGTAAAACCATAATTTTTTATTTTTTATTGCATAAAACCGTAAAAAAAAATTCACACTCGTAATAAGTTGAGGGAAGCTACCCCTCAAATATACATACATCCGCCCTTGTGCATCAGCAACATCATCATCATTATTATTTGATCTTAAACAATCTTTGTTTAGAATACAAATGAAACTTTCATCATTATAACATTAAACTACCCCATCACCAAGTGAGTATAAATCTAGTTTAATAATGACCCGGTCAATAACATTCATTCTAAGAAGATGATTTGATTATATTAGCTAATTATGCAAATGGTCCTTGTGGTTTGTTGAAAATAAAGTGTTTGGGTACTAAAGATTTTTTATTACAGGTTGGGGAATTATGGTTTCAAAATGTAACGAGTTAAGGTATTAACACTAACAGACATTAACTTTTCCGTTAAACCTAAGGACATTTTCGTCTTTTCACTTTACAAGGATGACCGATGTAACTTAAGGGACTGTTTGTATCATTCAATATATATAAGGGAGCATTTTCGTAATTTACTATATATGTACACACATAGTATATATATAAATACATATGTTTATTTCCTTAACAACAGAATATTTTCACCACCACCGTCAGCTCCCATCGCCAACCACCACCCCGTCACATAGAGGTATACAAAAAAACCAGTTCGAAAAAAAAACCGGTCAAAAAAACCGGACAGGTTTGAGCCAAACCAGTTCCCAACGCGATCCGAACCGCCGGTTTGGTAGCTCCACACCCAAAACCAGTTCAAAAATAAAAAACCGATTTAACCAGTAAAAAACCGGTTTTATAAAAAATGGTTTCAATCTGGTCCAAATCGGTTTGAGAGGTTCGAGTATTCAGTGAACCAAACCAATTTGTAACCCGAACCGGTTTGAAAAAAAAAAACTGATTTGACCACATGACAAAAAAAAACCGGTTTGGTTTAAAACCCGAACCGATTTAAGAAGAAAAAACAGTTTGTACACCTCTGCCGTCACATCGTCCTCACCACTACCATGTTCTATTTAGATCAAACAACAACACCTTCAACACTATCTTCATCATCATATCACCACCACCATCGAACCATCCACCGCCGGTTTATCTCCATTGAACAACCACTACTGCCAACAAGCTCAAAATCAAGAATCCCCAATTAGGTAATTTTTAATTTGGATTTTAGGGTTTTAAACACATGTCGTAGGTGGGGAGAACTAACATTATGTTTGGATCTGATTGTGGTGGTGTGGTCGGAGAAGGAAGGGTGTTGACCAAGGCGATGGTGGGCGGCAACGTTGGATTTAGTGGTGGTGGTGATTTGAATGGGAGTAGGAAGAAGACGATAGTGGATGGAAGTGGCAGAGATAAGGAACAGACTGCTGGGTCAGTAAGCACATGCATGCAAGATGGAAGTGGCAGAGATAAGGACGCTCGGGTGGATGTGTGAGCACACAAGGTTAGATCGAATAAGAATGGAGTCTTCGAGAGGTTAGACGTAGCTAGTATAGCAGATAATATAAAAGATGAGATATTAAGATTTGGGCATAGGAAGAGGAGGTAGATGACGTTATGTGTTAAAGCAGTGGAGATCTTCATTATCAAGGGGAAGAGGAATAGATGCTAGCCTAGACTGAATTGGGAGGAAAGATTAGACAGGTTCTGCTAGAGTTGCACCTCTCTAAGGATATGGTCTAGGATAAAGTATGCAAAGATGTAGGATTAAGGTTAATGACTTATAAGCATGTTAGTACTGATTGCTGATTGTTATCATTTGCTTCTTCTTGATCATGTTCATTGTGTGGTTCTTGTTGTCTATTGTATATTGATTTATTTGAATATGGGAGGATTAGGTCTTTGCTGAGGCTAGCTTATATCTTAGGAGATATTGAGACCTCTAATTAGAAAAACCTATTTACTATAAAAAGAATACAAGTAATATAAATTAGTTTTTAATAGTAGAAGAGAAAAGAAAACGGACAAAAAAAATCAAGAATTACCAAGTTAGCAACAAGCCTTGAAGGAAAACAAAAGTGTGACAAACGAAGACACCTAGACCCAGCTAAGACCTAATCCTCCTACATTCAGACACCTTAAGTTTCTTTTAAAATCTCCCAAGTTGTATCCTCTTCAACATCCAAAATACTTCTTCGGCCATGATAGTTACATCCATTGTCGCTAGGATTTTCTTCATCATCACCTTCACTAACTTATTGATGATCAACATAAGGTTCACACGTCTTCAATAGCCATAACTTGGTCACTATAGCAATTGCTTAATCTAGAATAATTTGTTTTGGTTCTAATTTGACCCATCATGTTCTCTTATCTGTTTTTCAAACATCTCTGTCACACTCTAACCGATGGTGGAATCATCAGGGCGGACGAATGTGAATTGATTGCTCATAGCACATGGTAATAAATGCCTTGAAATAATATTGAATGTTATTTTATTAAATAATACTAATAAGACAATACATTACAATCAAATAAAACTCATAACAATATGCCTTTTATTTTAAATACGGTGAGCTGCATAATTGCCAATGTCTTCTTCACTCTGGACGAATGACTCTAAATACTAGAACTTGGTTGTGATATATATATATATATATATATATATATATATATATATATATATATATATATATATACATACATACTTGATTTTTTGAGCTAGGCTTATTCTCTTGGAAAACCGAGGAAACCATTTATTGAATTTGAGTTTTGCATGTGTTATACTTATGCATTTATCGCCACTTGGACTTGGTGTTACTTATTGGCAGCGTCATTATATAATTTGGGGAAAAATTTCATGTTAGAAATGCCTCATACTTGTTATTCTTCTATCATTTGATTTTATCGGTCGAATTGAAGAACATAAACCCTAAAGCCTAGCCACCTAGATTAATGATGAACCATCAAGGTGCTTTCCCTTCTCCTTTTCTACTTTTAATTTGTTACAAGCTTCATAGTTCATCAATTCAATTCAATAAGATTACTTGTTTGGCAACAATGGAAACAGATATATGTGTATAGAAAGCAAACTCGTGAGATCTAATTTAAGCGATTCCATTGGATGTCAAAGTGAGGATATGATTTCATTATCAAATTAATACATTTTTTCGATTCTTAAATTGCATCTCTCTCATCATGTTTTTCACCAACCCTTTCTTGCAAAAGAATTATGAATTTTTCCATTAATCAAGTATCGTAGCATTAACCTTCACTTTGATGGCTTGCCACTTTTTTGAATTATGAACAGCGGAACTATTGTGCTTTAAGAGAGGGTAATGTATCTTTTTGATTGAAATTGAAAGTATTTTTGTTGTTCTTCAGCGTATGTAAGCAATATCGGTGTGACATTTTCCTTTTGTCCTGTGAAATGATCAAAAAGGAAATGGATATTACAATCATTTAGTTTACTTTTGGTTAGATTTTGCTTCATCAAAATATTTAATTGGATTTTGTGTTTGAAATTTCAAATTTGTGCAAGTCCATTTTGCTAAACACCTAGATTTGGCTTGCACTTGATTGGTAAAATATTAGGCCATTTGTTACCCATTTTGAAATATTTGAAATAGTATTGTACCAGTTTCACTTTTAGAATGTTTTATTGAGTTGTAGTTTATGGAAGAAGTCGTATTTGTTATCTGCGATGAATGATATATAGTTTCAGTATTATAAGCAAAAACACCATTATTTGTGATACAAAATTTAAAATGTGTTCTTTTGGGTATTTGTAATGGATTTGCCGGAGGTCATCCATATTTTCTTAGATTCCAGTATACAATGCAATGTGTCTTTACCAATAGATGCACGGAATGACAAGACAAGAGAACCTTATGAATTAGGGTCAGATTATATTCAGGGCCAGACACCAGATCGGATTGTAGGCTATCTTTTTCATGGGTCCTTGAATGTTAAATGTTTATATATTACATGATTGGTCCCTATAGTATGTTAATATTGTATGATTGGTCCCAACTTCTAAGAATTTACCTCATTGGTTCTAACTGTTTGTCAAACCGTAACATAGTTGATCCTTGACTTAGATGGTCGTTATCATCTTCATCACCACCAACCTCCATGACCATCGCCCCCATCACTCAACCGCCATCACAACACCTTTCACCACCCTCTATGACCATTGTCACCACCATTCAACCACCATCACAACACCATCGCCTCCACCGCCTCTACAACACCAAGAAATCATTTATCAAACAAGAAAACCAAATCTAGGTTTCTGATTAGCTTCGATTTGCTCATGTTTGAACCAGATGATGAGATTAGATCGATTCAGATCTAATTATGTTGGTCGGAAGTTGAATCGACAACGGGGGGAAGTCACCAGATGACCAACAGGTTCAAGTGATGGTGCCGGTGAAGACAATCAGGAACGAGTTTGGTGACGTTTGACGGCGGGAGAAGATGGTGAACTAGTAGTGGGGGTGATGGACAAATGAGACAGCAACCATATTTGGGATTGCTTATTTTCGTTGAAAAGAACTTTTGACAAAAAGCACTTATCAACTTATGACTTTTTATAAGACGTTTTTTAAAAATATTTGGATTAGTTTATAAACTAAAAAATTATAAAATGACAAAAAAGAACATACCTTTAAAATAAGAGGAGTTAATAGGATGTAGCAGAGGGCTCAGAAGCACCGAAGCGGCCCAAAGTATGCAGTACCCATTTCGGGTACTTCTTCAAAGCGGAAACGCCTAGGAAGCGCCTAAGAAACGTTTCTAGGGCGCTTCGGTTTGCGGGGTATTGCACGGAGACGTTTCGAGGGAGTTTTGGTCGTGTTTCCTATTTAATTTAGGGTATAAACCCTGTTGAACTTACGTTTCCCAATTCCCAGCGATCATGTGAAACTAGAACAACAACAACTGGCTCCTCCAATCTCACACTAGATGAACCGGGATATGAAAATGATTTGATTAATGAAAATTATTTACTTAAGGAATATGTTTTTGAAATTTGTTTAATATTTTAATGTCTGTTTTCGAAATTGTTTGATATATTTTTAGTTTTTTATATATTTTTTGGGCGTACCTTTGCCGTACCCATATCTAGAATTTTTTATATTTGTCGTTCCCCGTACCCGTACCGTCCCCGTACCCCACTCCCGTACCCGTTCCGGTGCTACATAGGCAGAGGGGTATAATAGAAAATTAGACTACAAGGAGTTTTCAAAAGTTAATAAGTAACCCTTCCTTACCTTTCAAAACCTTATTTTTACCATATATGAAAAATCAATTTGAAAAGTTCTTTTGGGATTGCCAAGCGCTTTCTTTTTACTTACTAACTTCTCAAAAGTTGATAATGTCAAAAGTAGGTCATGAAAAAGCAATCCCAAACACCCACGAAGTGGTGATGCGGTGGTGCGCCGGTGAACTGGTGGTATGGTAGTGCGGCGGTGCGTTCGTGATGCCATGGATTTGGAATCAAGGGATATGTCTCAAGTTGGGTTTTTTTAATATTATTATTATCTTATTATTAATTTTTTATTAGGGGTATTTTATTCATTTTATATCGGACCAATAATGTAATTTCTTAAAATTTGGGATCAATTCTGCAATATAGGTATACCACAGGGACCAATCATGTAATTAACTCATGATTTAAATCATCCATGGTCATTGTATTTTGTCTCAGATCCATGGGCAAAATTGTAAGATTATTATATTATATGGTCAGGTGATTCTTCAGTTTGTAGTAAGAAGCTGAGGCATTATCTAGCTTTAATCAAGGATGGGACCACAGTATCGTCAGCATTCTTGCATGTCTTATGTATGTATTATTGATCAAATAAATAAAATCTTTTTGATCAGAGTCGTTCATTTGGTGTGATAGGTTTATTCCTTTGCATTGATCAAATGTGAAGAAGGAAACCAGCACGTTGGTTATGTTGAAGACCTGTATGAGGATTAAGGGGACACAAAATGGTTAAAGTGCGCTGGTTTAACTGTAGCGAAGAAGTGAGTGGAATCTGAAAGGATCAAAAACTCTGCATGAGAGAGATTGTATATTGATATTATATAGACTTTTACAATTACATACAAAAGAAAATAATTAAAGTACATTAAATACAAAATCAAACTAAAAATTGAAGAAATCAATCATGGAAATATTTTAGGAGGTAATCCCGTAGGTAGTTGAGATGATATAATATAATATTATCTTTTATCCCCCTGCAAGGGAAACGGAGGAGATTGAATCCGGAGCAAGTCACGAAAATATTCAAACTGCAGATGCGGTAGACTCTTAGTGAAAATATCTGCAAGTTGAAGCTTGGTAGGAACGAACTTAGTGTGTAATTTCCCAGACATAACAAGTTCTCTAACGAAGTGATAATCCAAGTCGATATGTTTGGCTCGTTTGTGAGAAACGGGATTCTGACTCATAAACAAAGCACTTTTGTTGTCACATAACAAAGTAGGGCGAGTCGATGGTAAAGCATGAAGTTCTTTAAGCAAGTGTGTAATCCAAACAATTTCAGCTGCAGCATTTGCCATTGCCCTATATTCCGACTCACAGCTAGAACGAGAAACAGTCGGCTGTATCTTTGCACTCCACGAAACCAAATTTCCCCCTAAAAATATAGAATAGCCATAGGTTGATCTTCTTGTTTCGATACACCATGCCCAATCGGCATCCGAGTACCCTAAGATGGAGTTGGACAAGGGACGAGTGAACACTAGACCAAGCGAAATGGTGCCCTTGACATATCTTAGAATGCGTTTAACCAATTGAAAGTGCTTAATAGTGGGAGCATGTAGATGTTGACATGCCTGGTTAACTGCAAAAGATATGTCGGGTCGAGTTATGGTCAAGTATTGAAGAGCGCCAACAAGAGAGCGATAGGTGGTAGGATCCGAAAGCGGTTCACCATCTGTGAGAAAAGAGTCGGATGTGGAGAGCGGAGTGGGAGCAGGTTTAGCTTCGGTTAGCCCGACACGAATGAGAATGTCATTGGCGTATTTGGCTTGAGCTAAGAAAAGGCCATCGGATGTGGTAAGAACTTCTAGACCAAGAAAGTAATTTAAGAAGCCTAAATCCTTTATTGTAAACTCGTTATTGAGACGTGTCGTGAAGTTACAAAGTAACGTGGCATTATTCCCCGTGAGAATAAGATCATCAACATAAACGAGTAAGTACATAATAAGATCATCTTGATGAAAGACAAATAAGGAAGGGTCCGCACGACTACATGTGAAGCCATAGGACGTGAGAAAGGAGCTAAGACGATGAAACCAATCACGAGGAGCTTGTTTGATGCCATAGAGAGCCTTGTGGAGTTTCCACACATGATTTGGGAAGCGTTGGTCAACAAAGCCGGGAGGTTGCTCCATGAATACGGTTTCGATAAAGTCCCATGAAGAAAAGCATTGTTCACGTCCAATTGATGAAGTGACCATCGATTTATGACGGCTAGTGTGACACCTTACATATATCCCACATCGGCCGTGGACAAGAGAGATTCCTGGTTCATAAGGAATGTCCGGTCTCTAATATCACCAACTTGTTTTGGGCGCTGCGAATTGTGGATGCTTTAACCACGGGACTAAAGGTGTGATGAAAATCAAGACCTGGGATTTGCGTAAACCTTGGGCCACAAGACGAGCTTTATGCCGATCCAATGTACCATCTGAAGGATATTTGGTACGAAAAACCCATTTAGAACCAACAACATTTTTCGAAGATGGGCGAGGCACAAGTGTCCATATGTGGTTCCGGTCGAGTGCATTTAGTTCGTCACGCATAGCTTGCATCCAATGAGGATGTTTCGACGCACTTCGAAAACCCTTTGGATCAACGTTGCTAAAGAGAGCAACATGAAGACACGAGTGCATAACATTAGAGAGATAAGAGGTGTGTTTAGGATTGGGTTTGAATGTACCGACTTTGGAGCGTGTGATCATTGGGTGAGATGAATCAGATTGATGTTGTGGCTCAGGTGATGGTTGAGGATGGGCCCAATATGGATGGGGAGGAGCCGAGGAAGGATTGGGATGAGATATGGATGGGAGGTGGGTTGAAGAGGAAATAGGCCGGGAAGAGTTGGGAGAAGCAGGCCCATAATCGGGCTGGGAACAATCTGGTGGAGCAAGCCCAGTATTGGGCTGAGTAGAAGGAGTAGGCCTAGCAGCAGTGGGCTGGACGAGAGAAGGAAAGGCGAATTGAGATGGGCTTGGGTCTTGACAAAGATAACATTGGGAGGGTGTCATGGATGCGAGTTTGGGCTTAGGTGGGGTAGCAGTAGGTTGAGTCTTGGGTTGGTAGAAGGAAGTAGGTTCATGGAAGGTGGATAAGAAAAGTTTGGTGATGTCAGTTTGAGATGACGTATTATTGAAGGGAAAATAAGTCTCGTCAAACCGAGCATGTCTCGTGACATAAATACGAGACGAGGTGGGATCAAAGCACTTGTACCCCTTGTATTGCGGCGCATAGCCGAGAAAAACACAAGAAATACTTCGGGGAGCAAGTTTATGAGGGGCATAGTCACGTAAGTATGGATAGACACAACAACCAAACACCCGAAAATTATTATAAGAGGGTTGTGTGGAAAAAAGAATCTCAAAAGGAGATTTGTTGTCCAAGATTTTTGTGGGTAAACGATTAATAATGTATGTGGCGGTACTAAAAGCATCTACCCAGTGGTCAATAGGAACACGAGCATGAAAGAGCATGGCTAGACCGGTCTCAACGATATGACGATGCTTTCGCTCGGCTCGTCCATTTTGAGGTGCGGTATATGGACAAGAAAAATGATGAAAGGTGCCATTTTCATCAAAAATTTTACGCACATGTTGATTTACAAATTCAGTACCACTGTCACTTTGGAAAACTTTAATTTTCCGTGAAAATTGAGTTTGAACAAGACGCAAAAAAGTTTGCAAAATTGTGTTGAACTCATATTTATTTTTAAGTGGATACACCCATGAAAAACGAGAGCAATCATCAATAAAAACAACATAGTATTTGTAACCTTCTCTACTTATGATTGGTGAGGGTTCCCGTAGATCACAATGAACGAGATCAAGAGGATGAGAGGCACGTTTTTCATTTAGAGAAAATGAAAATTTATGTGCTTTAGCAAGTTGACAAGGAGAGCAAATATTTGGTTTAGGCAAAATAGATGTAAATGACAAACAACCAAGTTTTTGAAAAATAGAAATAGTGTCAAAAGCAACACGTCCCAAACGATTATGCCACAATTCAAATGAAGCTTTATTTGACGAAACTGAAGCAACAAAAGCAAAAAATTTATCCCAAATCACATAAAGTCCATTCTCACATCGTCCTTCAGCGAGCGATTTGCTTGTTTTCCGGTCCTGAATAACAAAAAACGAATCTGAGAAAAGCACATCAACGGGATAATCTTTGGTCAACTTGCTAACCGAAAGAAGATTCCTTGTGATTTAGGAACAACAAGGACATCTTTTAAAGGAATGGTTTTGTTAATTGTCGCATGACCTTTTGAGAGATGGGCAAAGATAAACCATTTCCAAAAACAACTAAATTTTTACCATTATAAGGTGAAAAAGAATGAAGCTTACCGGTGTCATCGGTCATGTGGTGATCGGCTCCGCTATCCGCGGTCCAATCAGGAGCATCATCATGAACATTTCACTTGGAGTGAAATGCACGAGCAAGATCCTCATTAGAGGAGGCCGAAGTAGCAAAGGATGCGAGTTTTGGACATTTGTTTGCATGATGTCCATTTGTTTGGCATAATTGACAATGCGGTGGGCGACGATTTCCCTTGGTAGACGGTTGAGAAGACTGCCCACGGGAAGAGGAAGAAGCAGTTCGGAAGCAAGTTTGAATATAACCCGAGGACCGATTGGCAGTGAATGCGACCGGAGCAGGAGACGAGGGCTAAAGAGACGCAAGAAATTGTTCTTGGCTCTCGCTTTTGTTAGAAGGTCGCGAAAAGGCATCGGGTCACGGTTGGTTCTAATGGTCGTGGACCAACTTTCGAACGTGGGTCCTAAGCCACACAAAAACCAATGAGTTTTATTAATGTCACTAACCGAATGACCTATGGCTGATAGTTGGTCGTCTACTCCTTTAAATTTTCGACCAAAATCAGCCACGGTTGATGAACCTTTGGTTAGTTGACGCAGACTATCACGAAGAAGATGCATACGTTCAAGGGACGTGTTGCTATAAGCCGCTTCAAGGGCAGTCCAGATCTGCCTAGCGGTGGTTAAGCCGAGAATTTCGGCAATGGCTTCTTCGGTAAGGGAGGAGTTAAGAATAAGGATAGCTTGTTTATCAAGAAGGGACCAAGCCGAATATTCAGGATTCGGTTGTTCTTTATTCTCGATCAGGACAGATTTGGAAGGCGGAAAGGAAGATCCGTCAACATGGCCGAGAAGGCCCTGGTTAGCAAGGAGAGGTAAAATTTGATATTGCCAAGAGAGATAATTAGAGGTGAAGAGTTTTATGGTAATCATGTGTAAGATGGTTGCCATAGGAAGTTTGGAAGATGAGGAAGAAGATGCAGGAACAGGCGGCGCCATGGGAGGTGATCGAAGAAAAACAAGAAGATCAAATGGAAGGTACCCTGGCTGATACCATAAAAGAATCAAAAACTCTGCATGAGAGAGATTATATATTGATATTATATAGACTTTTACAATTACATACAAAAAGAAATAATTAAAGTACATTAAATACAAAATCAAACTAATAATTGAATAAATCAATCATGGAAATATTTTAGGAGGTAATCCCGTAGGTAGTTGAGATGATATAATATAATATTATCTTTTAGAATCCCTTCCCATGAGGTTATGATCACACCTCATGTTGAGGTTTTGAGTGCAGAGTGTATTGATGGTCTTGCAACGGTTTTGACTCCCAAGCATTATCAGCAGTGTTTGGCTGTTGTTTCACAAGATTTCTTAGATGGAATTTACATGTGCTCTAGGCAGATTAAAAACAATAAGGTCACATCATTTCCATTGTGTAAACTGCGTGGTTATTCGAACCAAACAATCTTCTCTATTTTAAATACACCGATCACCCACCAAATATCATCATCATCGCATCATCATCTAGATGTGCTAAAAAGGAGGTGCCAAGTTCTTTTACAAAATAACTTTCTAATAATGTGGTAAAACTGAAAGGCGGGGCAGTCTCTTGTATGAATGTTGATGATGGTCCTTATTTTGGTGTTGGTGAGGAGATTGAAGTGCTTAGTGATGACAGTGGGTTGTGAGGCTGCTGGTTTAGATGTAAAATCTTGAAGACAAAAGAGAAGCGTTTGAAAGTTGTGTACATGGACGTGGAAGATGTGGAGGGTCCTGGAAATTTAGAGGTATATATGCAAGTCTTTGTGGGGCTTTATTATTGTTATATTAATTCAGGGAAACATGCAAGTGTAATAGTAGTAACACTTGGTTTTTTGTTTGCTTTGTTTTTTTTTGTTTTTATTGGATTCAATTTTTAGGAATGGATTGCTGCTTATAGAGTTGCAAGCCTGATAAGTTGAGGATGAGATACTTAGGACGCCATAGTATCCGCCCGTGTCCTCCAAGTTCAAATGCATGTCTTAGCATTGGAGCTGCAGTAGACGCCTAGTGGTGTGATGCCTGGTGGGAAGGTGTTGTAGTAACCACCAACATTCTTGCAAATGATACTTTAATTACGTGTTTACTTTCCTGGTATAAATTTGTCACTTACTTATCACTACGTTACCTTTTGCTATTACTTTGATCCTTTAACCAATCGAAACTTGAAAGCAGGAAGAGAGAAAAATGACTTTGTTTTTGCAGGTGAAAACAGATTCCTAAATTGTGAAAAGAAGAACCTCAGAAGCTCAAAAGATTGGGTTGATAACAAGTGGCGATCTGCAACTACCTCGTCTTCTCAGAAGGAGGCGACTGCAATGATATGAAGGCTTGTATTTTGGTAAAAGTAGGGGTCTTTGTGACTCGGTCAGTTTTTTCATGTTTGTGCATCCAACTTGCGAGTAAGATTCTATAGATATTTAAGAACGGTATATTTTGGACATTGTTAACGAGTATTAATGCATGGTTGGAGCATGGTGCTCATGGGTTGGAGGGTCGAATCCTGGGCGAAGATCGTGTTACTTGACGTTTGATATTTTGAATTAAAAGCAACAAACAAAAACAACATGATGATGATGATCATCATCAACATAAAGGCTAAAAAAACATCATATGCTAGTAGATGTAGTGGTTCCTTTATTTTGACCATACAAACGAAAGAGGGTAAATGCAGATATAGCAGAGACAAGGACCGTGCATGCGCAAACAAACACTGAGCTTGCTATCCCTTCTCCGACTTGATTGCAGAATTTCCCGTACATATCACATATCTTCATCCATTCAAGTTCTGCTTCTCCCATTTTTGCAAATGCTGCTGATTGAGATGCAGCTCCTACTGCTGCCACAATCATGTAAGCCATAACCTGCAAAAACTAGCTAGTTTAGTTATATGATGCCATTCTTAGCAAATACTCACTGATGGATCGATAGATCTTTCCAAAGAAATACCTGATCAGCAGAGAAAATAAGCGATGCCAAGGGTATGTTGAACAGCACACTTCTTCCTCTAACCATACTCACCACGCACCTCAAAATCTGTACCAGTGAATAGGCTGCAGCTATCCCATTGGCCACCACCAAAAACCTGTATTTATTATGGAAAAAAAGAACATAATCAAGGGTACAGAAGAAGAATATTATGATTGTTATTTATTAACATTGAACAGGAAGGAAGAAATGGAGATGGAAACTACACAAGGGATTTCATGTCTGTGAATTTGGCTTTTTTGTAAATGGTAAGTATTTGTTTAAGCTGAGTGTCACTAGCCACAAGAAGAGCAGCAACAAGGCCCGAACCACAAATCAGACTCCTTAATATCAGCTCCCACAGCCTCACCCTCCGATCCAAATATCTACTACTCATGTTTACGACTCCACTCTACTAACCCGAACGCAAACCCTTGTACTTAAATAGCCAACCACCAATTTCCAGTAAGTAAATAATAATTTCCATAAATAAATATATTACGTTATCCTTCCATCCTATGATCTCTTTGTTTTCAATTCATGTAACTACCCTTGCTAAAATTAGAATCGGATCTTCATGTGATCTAATGTGACATGAATTCCCGATTCCCACACTTATGATTAAAAATTCTCTCTTATATTTATAATTTCTCATATCATCAATTAATTAAATTATAGCTTTAAGAACACCATTACCATCATATCATAAGAGAAACGAAAACAAAAAGTACAGACAAACGCACGTGAGATGAGGAGAGAATGGATTAAGCATTACAATTACTTGATGATGATGATATGCTGCATGGACCATCTATTTATGTGACTGAAGTTTAAATAAGGTAATCCATTTCATATTTCCATTCAACCAAATATTAGATTTATGTCTCATGGGCACAAATAAAAAGATATGACATTATATATATTCAACACCTACAAAACAAAATCAAATTATACAAGTACCTGGGAAAAATTAATTATATACATCTTTGCTTCCTTCATACTTAAGCAGAGAAAAAAAAAACCAAAAAGTCTTGCTTTTGTGCAAGTAAACATATTTTCAAAAATATAAGTCCCAACAAATAAGAAGAAGAAGATTGTATGGATGTCTTCATTCTTTGATTTTATAGTTAAGAAAATACCAAGTTAAAGTTGAAGTACTGTACATTATTCCAATCAGATTCGAAAAATTCGATCCGATTCGAAAATCAACAAATTGTAATTCGATTTGATTCAAAATCTTATATCGAGTTTCAAGTCGAATTTGAAACTTGTGATTTTCAATTCGATTTTATTAAAATGTAAATGTAATTTTCTATTATTCTTTTATATAAATAATTACTTATATATGTGTGTAATTGAGATTTTTATGGAAACTCTTAATTTATTAGAAGATAATCAATTTGGCACGATTTCCATTTTGATTTTTAATATCCAGCCATATTACCATTTTACCTTAATTTTGTGGCCACTCGAAAGTTTAGCATTATGATAGTTAATGTGAACTTTTTATCATTATTTGCATTTATAATGTGTTGTATCTTACGTATGTTACTTTATTTTCATCATTTGAAAGGCATATATATTTCAAGTTTGTGTGAATTTTGAAAATAGGATTAGATTAACTTTTTTATTTATGCTGAACTAAAATTCGTAATTGAATTCAAGCATATTTGAAAATTTTAAATTCAACTCGAAAACGATGAATCTTTTTGAATTCACGTCGATTTTAAATCATGTTTCAAAATTTTAAAACTTGACTTATCCGACTTAATTAAATCAAATTTGATTTGATTGGATAAATACCTCTTATAATTTCAAGTTGCGTAAAACAATCTCCTAAACAAAGCGAGAGGGAAGGCTGCATATATTAGATTATGATTCAATCGGGCCCTTCTCCAAACACCTACGCAAAGCGAAAGTTAAGTCAAGCACAAGATACATGTCCTTTCTAAACACATAAAATGTAATTATGCCTCTTTGTTTGCTTTTTCATGCTAAAATAGAAGAAGTTGAAACATTAGGATTCAAAAGAAGAAGATTTTCACAATATTTGAGGTAACTTTCTTTTTAGTTGATTGCAATTCCTTCATCATTGGAGTCGGTTAGGATTTCATTCAATGAAGATGTTAAAAAATACAAAACAAGATCATGAAAAGAGATTATAACGACTAGTGGTTATAACAGAAAAGCAAGATAAATTCTTCCATAATTACAATCTCCTATTAAAGGTAGGCTGTTCAAAGTGTTTGCCGCTCGACGCTCGCTTGACGTTCATTCGAAATTTGCTTGAAAAATGATTGTTCGAACTTCTGCTCGGTTGTAAACAAATCGATCGGCTCGGGTTTGTAAATGAGCAAAGCTCAATTCGGCTCGGTTTGGCTCGAATTATTTTTTTTATCATATATATATGTATATATATTTTTTATACGTAGCACTCTAGTAGATTTGACTCACTATATACAAATATACAATTATATTTATACATACCAGATCAATCAACCTAATAAAAAGTTTAACACTAAACATAAAAATAAAATCCAAAGCCGCTAAGAGACAATCGTTGGTTCCGCTCTTACTCTTAGTCAATAATCTCTCGGTCTCATAATTATCGTTATCGGCAATATGCTCATTGTCTCGTTGTAGCCTTAGCCTTATCGTTAGCCAGAACGTATTGTCATTCATGAATATGTTATGTCATGAAATGTTATTGTTTTTTAGTCATTAAAATTTAGGACTTAACATTGTCATCTTTGCAATGCTCGTTTGATTTTCCGCTCGGTTGTAAATGAGTCGATCGGCCCGGTTCAGTTTGAAAACGAGCCAAGCACGAGCAAAGGTTCGCTCGGTTCGGCTTGGCTCCTGAACAACCCTAATTAAAGGTATGGTGATATAACTAAAACAGGTGACATGAAGGCTAAGTTCTCAAAAAGTTGAATGATATGAATCAAACAAGCAGAAGTTTGAGTCTCATAGAGATACTCCTCTTTATTTTGTTTATGTTGGGTATCATGCGTCCGTTTTACCTTTTAAAATTATTAATTTTTTGTCAAATCAAATTTGTGTTTAATGTGAAAGCGTTTATACATGTTGGTTAATTCAAAATCATATCCTAAACAGGCATCTAATTATACACGGTTAGACAATTAAATCAAACGCATCCATGTGGAGTTTAAAGGTTATACCTTTGATGATCAAAACCAAACACGCACACCATAGACACAACAACTATATCGCTAATGACACATTCACATAAACAAAGCACCCTACGTGAAGCGACCACGATGAAGATTATATGGTGGTTCGGCGGCAATTGCATAGGAGAGGAGTAGCACCTTTTGGTGATGGTAGATAAGCGTTATGTGGCATGTAGCTCGTTTGTATTGTCAACCCAAACTCATTTGGTTCATTCATGTAGTAAACAATTATTATTTAAATAATATTGTTTGATTATTATGTTTAACACTTTAATTATATCATTTATTCAATTTATAGTAATTTTATAATTTATAAATAAATTTTTATAAATTTATAAAGTTTTAACATTAATTAAGAGATTTTAATTATTTAATAAAAATAAATATTTAAATTATAAACAAGATTTATAAAGTTTATAAAGTTTTATAAACTAATAATTTGATAAATTATTAAAATTATGGTTCTAATAAATTTAGAGTTTAAGTTGTAATTATTTTTTTATTTATTTATTTTATTTAAGTTTATATATTTTTTTTTTAAATTTCAATCATAACTCCTCTTTAGAAGACTTGTAACTCACCATTAAAATCAATCATGACTACCTATTAAAATCATTCATGACTCCCTACTAATCTCAACTATAAAAGCAAGCTTTAACCCTCACTTTTCATTTGTTCATTCTCTACAAATCTCACTCACAAATCTTTCTTTTATCTTTTGGTTTTTGATACGAGTATGTTGGAATGGTATTTCAAGTGTTTAAATGTTAAATATTAAGTATGATTACTTGTATTTATGCATTTGATTATGTTGAATAGTTTAACTAGGAGTTGAAAGTGATTTTGTAGGTAAAATAATTAAGTTGAAAGCTTACATGGTGAAACAAAGCATTGGAGGGGTCAAGAAACAAAGATTCAAAGTGCAGCAGAAAGGCTTCCACCGTAGCCTACTGTAGCCACCGTAGGCTATGCCAGCTCAAGAAAAAATCAGCAGAATATACCACAGTGTAGGCTACGCTGGCTGGTGTAGCCTACGCCAGGGCCTCCCTGGAACACCTATGAAACCGCGTTTTTGTTATGTTTCACCCACCACTTGCCCCCCATTCGACCTAGAACGTTTGGAGACGAATTTTGGGAGTTCTTAGGCCATTAGTTCACCATTCCAACTCTCAAAAACAATATACAATCATCCAGAATGCAAATCAACAACGATTTTGAAGATCATTCAAGAACGATGAGCGGCTAATCTTCTCGTGATCTACTTCGGGTATTAGGTTTTGTGTGATTAGGTTTTTGTTTATGTTTAACTTTATTGGGATTAAACTTTAGAACCTGTTAAGTTCTTTCGTAAGTTTAACTTGTGTTTTGGTTATTTAAACAATGATTTTGGTAAACTTTTATTTGAATATCATTTAATCTTCCGAAAATTATATGATTGCAAGTTTTGGTTTCTAATTGCATCGAATTGTGTATTAAGACCTATTAAGTCTTGATTATCGATATCCCTTAATCATCGTACATACAGAATCCCTATTAAGGATTTTCCATGAAGTTGAATTAAACAATTACTGAAAACCAAACCTAGATCCGAAGTGTATTACTCTTTCTTATAATTATTTTCTTAACCAAGTTTGATTATTTCAAATTTGTTTTCTTAGTTAATTTGTAATTATTCCAAAATCCAATTTTCACAGCTAAGAGGTAATAGTTTAATTAACTTAATAATTTGGTTATTTGTTTTCATATAACTCAAAGTATAACACACCGACCACTAATTCCACGAGGATAGACAACCCTACTTACCCTAACTAGTCTAAGGTGAATAGAAACATATAATTTAACATCTTATTTGATTGATACTTCGATATCGATCAGTTTTGACCAATTCTTTTACAAGTAATTTCAAGAATTCACTAATGTCACACTCCAACAGGAGGCGGAATATGTCGGGGCGTGTAGATTGTCCATAACACGTGACACTATTAAAGTAATAATTTATTTAATCAACCTAATTACATAAGTCTTACAAAAAAACCATAAATTATACAAATAAAGGTAACATAAAATAAAGTTTGGTTTATTAACTAAGTCTAAAGCATCCTAAGTGTCATAAACTTGAAGGCATCTCAAACGGCATTTCCTGCGATATGTATAAAATAAAAATCAACTAGAAAGTTATTGAGTAAACATAGGTTTTGTTACATATAATAGATTTAAAACATGATTCAAGAGTCAAAGTATGAATTCAAACAAATATTACTAAACCAAACGCATTGATCAAACCTTTGTTGACAAGTGTCCTTAACCAACATGTTAGACTAAGAATATCGGTTTCAATACCAAAATGCCGTCTAAAACGGCCTGTTCGGGCGGGTGTCAAACTAATAGCGCTATCATCGTCACCTTAGGCTTTAGAAAGTTAATGATCATATGCTAGCAAATAAGTAAAAAAGATTGACCACCACATGAAAGATTAATCCAAAAAGTTTATCACAAATGCATAGAATTCACACAAGACTTAATTGAATCGTATGATTTGCAAGAAAGATTTAGAATTGAATACGTATACATGTCACATCCCAAAACATAAAAGGAAAAGGGACTATGAATACTCACATTAAATTCTTAAGTATAAGTTGGACTTATGACTTGATTAATAGAAATAATGAAGCCCTAAGTTAGTATGATTATATGTATTAGACCTTATGTTTAAATTTTGGTTATGCGCATTGACCATAGTAATAAAAGAATCAAAAGCAAAGGAAAAGAAATGTTGTTGCAAGATAAAAACAGATTTGGACAGATTCATTATACCAGTTTCATATGATAATTAAAAATATCAAACTTTAAGTAAAAATTATAGAATTCTCCAGTCTACCCTTTTAGGATATTATGAACAACTTTCATTTAAAAAAGTTTTACAAATTCGGATCAAAAGCTCATCAAAACAGCAGTGCAAAGCAGCAAGTTCAAATATGCACACTTACTTTGTAGAGGCTATTGGGGAGTCGTCCGATAAAATTAGAAGTCTTGTGAACTATGGTTAGAAAGATAACTCTATGAACTTATTCATCGAGTCTGAGTTTGTAAATGTTTGATTTATAATGACCAAGTTATGGTCGTTTGAAGTTGTAACAGATTCTGTCTAAAATCAACGATAGCACTTACGTGAACCTTTTAGGGTTTTAAAAATAATAATCACGTATAATAAATTTTGTGGAGAAGTTTTATTATCAAGTTTCTTATAATTATTTAGAAATCGAAAGAATAATAACACTAAAATTAAGAATACGGTTGCTACCTTAAGAACGACGAACGAATTTGAAACTTCCAAAGGCTTGAACGGAGGGTTGGGGCTGAAAGTTTCTTAAGATTATATAGAAGGTAAAGAAGAACTATCTTGTAAGTTGAAAAGAATAGTTGGTGCAAGAAAATGGTTAGACAAATGTTAGTATTTATAGGTGGGGAAATGGGGGTTATGAATGGGGAAATTTTAATGAGCACAACTAAGATTTGGGGGGTTATGAATTGGTTATAAATGAGTCAAAAAAAGAAGTTTTAGTCTTTCAAATTTTATAAAAATAGTGAAATGTTTATAAAATTAATATTTATTAAGAGTTTGTATTAAAGTGGCAAAATTAGAGATTTTTGTTTAAAGGATTGTAAAGACTTTAAAATAATTAGTATTTTTTTTTTTATAAAAGTATAATAATTATAAGCTTTTATAAAAGAATATTATGATTAAGACTTTCTATAAAATTAAGGATGGGAGTCTATAATAGTTTTGCTTTATTATACAATAGCACATGTGTACTTTTATAAGAAGTTAGGAACTTTATAATAATATGAACTTTAGAAATTTTATAAATATATAAGAACTTTAAAATATTACTAATTTTGGCTTTCATTCACCATCATCAAGTAATAGCACAAGTAAAATTATAAAACAATAATTACTCATACTAACAAAAGTAACTATTATAGAATTTTATGTATAGTATGTATAATACTATAAGTAATCATGTATAATAGTATGTATGATAAAACAATAATATAACATAGAATTCAGAATGTTTTAGTTCATAAAACAATAAATGAAAAAAATAGACCGGGTTACAAATATGAATAGACACCGGGGGTCACAACAATGCTAAGGTAATCTTGTATTACTTTTATATTATATATTTTTTATGTTGTTTTAATTTTTTTTATTTTGTTTTAGTCTAAAATCCAAACATATAATATATTGTTGTATGATGGATATAAGGAATATAAATGATGAACAAATCCATCAACGATTTAATTCACCTATTGTTCTCAAGACTTCATGTTTTTACTTTTATTTTTTCTTCTACTAAATCTTTTTTTATTTTTATCATTATTTGATCATCAAATCTAACATTAACTAACCCTCTAACAATCACTAACATGCGTAAATTAAGCTAACAACACGCTAACATAAACAAAGAATCATGTTTGCCTATGGACAGCTATGTCGTCGCATTTGATTATTCCACAAAATTATTTCTCTAAATAATGGTTATACCAAAGTCTTGGAATTTTCTTCACTAATACACTATATATCGACATATTAAGACTCTTTCTATCCCATTTCATACTCTAACAATTTTAAAAGTGTATATAAGTGCCTTACTAAAATTTGAGCAGAATGTAATCTGACTTCAACGAATCATAACTTTATCATAACAAACTAAATTTGAGCAAATTCAGACATTACTATTACTTTCGTGAAATTACCTTTTTAACAATAGTTTATACGTCTTCAAACTTAATCGAACGACTCCACAACAGCGTTTACAAGATAAGTGCGCATTTCAGCTCCTTCTGTCTTGTGCTGCTGTTTTGATTTACTTTCGGGCCTTTTCATAAAACCTTTCTTGAACAAAAGTTGTCTGGAAGACTTTGATCTAGTAAATTAGTGAATTTTCATTATTTCCTGAAACCGTTTGATACTTCTTAAAACCAGTTCAAACACGTACCAAACATTCTTTCTAGAATCTAGAATTGGTGTAATAATAATTTTTCAATCTAGCTTTCGCCTTTTGGCATTCCGTAAACATCCTAACTTCTTGTAATGACTTCGGACCTTAGGTTATTATTATTTTTATCTTTTAGGACATCACCCTTGACTCTTGAACATCCAAGCTTTCTTATAAACCCTACAACCATCATTATACAATGTAAGTATTCATGACCCCTTTTCTTGTATTATTATTTAAGAAACCATATGATATTTATTCAATCATTGATATTTATTGTTATTTTTTTTTCAAAATTCAATCCAAAACATGCAATGTTATTATTTATAATTATGTGTTTATAGTTAGATAAACTAGATGTTAACACAATCATTAATTTATACAACCACGGTAACAATAATAGATCTATTGGTTTGACAAACCCAACATATATGAATATTTAAGTGGTGATTGGAATCGGATTCATTCAGTCAATCATAAGACTTTGTGTAACACCCGGAAAATTTTAAAAGACAAGAAAGAAGGAATAAATATGTATAAAAGAAAGAAAACATAATTTAACCCAAGTTGAGGGGCTAAATGTGTCAAAAGAACAAAAAGAATAAAAGTGGGTGCATAAAGTGGGCATGGCCGCCCACACTTCTCTGCATACCTTCTTTTCACCGGATTTTCTAGAGAGAGAAAGAGCAGAGTTCGGATTTTTGAAGAAGGAAGAACAAGAAACCGAATTCAAGGTAAGAATTCATCATTTTAAGTTGTTCTTGGCTGGCCTATGCCTCGGTTGTATGCTTATGTGTTTGTTTGTGTGTTCGGGTTGTGTGATTTGGTGGGTTTTAGGTGTTTGAACTCATTTGCAAACAGGTTGAAGAAGTCATACTTGAAGGTTGTCAAAGGTGAGTTCTAGAACCCCCTTTTTACATATTTTAACTGATTTTCTGGCTAGAAATGCATGTATGTATGTTTTTATGAAAATGGGTTTTGTACCCGTATGAATGTGTATGTGTCAATGTGGGTGGGTTATGATTTGGGTACTTTATGATGTTATGATGATGCCATGTTCATATTATGATGCTTAGAATGCTAGAACTAAGTTAGAACATGTTGAATTAATGATGTTGGGATTGATTATGATGCTGATAGTGAGAGTTGGTTGCCCATGCGCCTGAAATTGGCCCATGCGCCCAACAGTCAAATTGCCCAAGTGTTGTCCCATGCGCCCAAAACTGCCCATGCGCCTAGGCACTCATGCGCCTGCATAGTGTCCATGCACCTAGAAATTTGCCCAGAAGCCTAAGTGTTGGGTCATGCGCCCAAATAGTGCCCATGCGCCTGAAAGTTCCCCATGCGCCTGAAAGTTCCCATGCGCCCAGAAGGCCTTGCGCCTGCATAGTGCTCATGCGCCTATGCCTTAGAATATTTTCTGAAGTTTTGGGGAAAATGTAAAGTGTAGGCTTTGACTTGGGATGTTCCCGGGGGTAATGTAAGCTGACTTTATGATGTCATATGTGATGTGATGATGCTATGTATGATATGGTTATGTTTATGTTATGTTCCTTATTATGTATGTTTATTTTCCGTGGCTTTACGTGGTATGATTATGAAAAGTAAATGGAAAGTATTATGTAACGTAAAGCGGAAGGTAATGAAAAAGGGAACGTAATGAATGAATGAATGCATGCATTAATGAATGAAAGTAATGAAAGTCTTGCAAGCAATGTATGGAGGTTCACACCCATTGAAGGGTGTTAGCTCAACTGTGTGTGGGTTAGCTACCCCGGAAGGATGCACACTAGGGGTCTAATCTTTGTGATTGACCATATGTATGGGACCCTTGCCGCTTGCCCTAGGTACTGGAGTCAGCTTCGTGTATAATGTTCGAGGTCTATGATAGACCTCAGGCCCAGTAACCAGCTTCGTGCACAATGTTCGGGGTATAGCATATGGCATTGGTCCGGAATGAAAGATGAATGATAATGATGAGTGTACTTGCCCCAGGCCCTTAAGTCAGCTTCGTGCACAACGTTCGGGGTACAGTACATGTCATCGGAAGTTAATGTGTGTACATATAGTACGGAAAGAAAGATAACGAATGATAAAGATGACGTACGATGATGAATGAGCAGAAGTCAACGAATGATGATGAAAGATAATAATAAGTTGTTATCTATGTGTACGTATGATGCATGATCACATGTGAAAGTAAAGAAAGAATGGTTTTAAATGAAAGAAAAGTATTTCATTTTATAAAACTAGAACTCACTCAGCAACGTTAACTTTTATGTGTTTCTAGTTGGCAGGTAATGTTGCTGAGGATGGCACGGGGCAGCTACTTGGCATTTTTGGATGGCATCCGTTGTTTAAATTATAATGTTTTTGTGATGTAATGCAACGAGTAATATTTTGTAATCTGTCAACGATGTATTATTTTACAAAAGCAATTATATATATATGAAATGGTTTGTTTAAAAGAATTCCACTGCAATGTTTTAAAAATTGTAAATGTAAATTATATGTTTTATGTGCGATGATTGTCCAACTGTGAGTGTCCCGGGATCAGGGCCTTACACTTAGTCTATGGACCGAGTCAATTTAGTCATTAGATTCAATTGTGTTCGATTTGTCTTTTATGTTATATTATTGCATTTATAAGTCGTGACATTGTCATCTGAATGAAATTGGTTCAGTCATTTAAATCAATCTATATATGTATGCAAAACTTATGCTTACTCACCGGCTAATTCATTACCTGACTTGTTACTTTTTCACATAATTTCAAGAAATGCTGCCTAGTTGGATTACATGCTCACGTCTAGAATTTTGGACCTAGATTAATGCAAGGTATTTGTTATGTTATGTTATGTTAGAACATGTTTGAAAGTAATGCAATGATTATTTAGTTATTATGAATGAAATTTTAATTAATACTATTTCAACTTATTTACTACCATGCGTATGAACAATTGATTCATATTCGTCCGCCTTAATATTTTGAGTTGGGGTGTGATGGGTCACCCCTTAATCCTTATTTATAATTATAACAATTCTTGTAGTTTACAAATAGCATTTAATCAGATAAACTCATAAAAGTTTAATGTTTAATGTTTAAAATTTAAACTATTTAATCCCCTTGATAAATTAATTATTTCATTAAAACTTAGATAAAATATGTTGTATATATTGTCTTTCCTGGAAGCTTTTAAAAGTATTTTATCATTTGGAATTTCAAAATCAGGGTATAAGATACTACATTCATGCTCTGTGAAAAGAGTGTTATGTTTTTGGTCACATAACTAAGACACACACAGTAGATTATAGTTTAACTCTTTCACATAGTTCACCTTATCAAAACTTACCTTGACATTGCTAACTGTCCCCCTACCAGTAATGTATCCTCCTTTTGTATCACTTCCAAAGGCAACAGATCCACCGTCATATGGTTCTAGATTCAGCAGGCATCATCTGTCACCTGTCATGTGCAGGGAGCATCCACTATCCACAATTCACAATTATCTAGACAGAAGGATTACATTGGTGTAAACATGCTAATTACATAAGTGTTATGCCACATAACAACAATATAATTGCTACTTATACTGGTGTAAGAACTGAACTCCGATGGGTTTTCTATGATGGATTCTCATACTTTTGAAGGTTTCTTTTTGATCCACATAGGTGAGGAGATAAAACATAAGGTGGTTAACAAGGAGTAGCACTTATTATATATATATATATATATATATATATATATATATATATATATATATATATTATAGTGGAAACATATATGGAAAACAAGTGGGGACTCTAAAGGGCGTAATGTATCAAAACTTGCACGAGTGGAACGAGCGATGTGCGCAATGTGGTAGTTTAATAGCGCAATTTGACTCCATACGTTTGCATCGCCCGAGCTATTTAAAAACAACCTTTATATCCCTAAACTTTGGCTTGGCATTAGTGGTAGATTTCAGCATCAACCACTGATGTGTGACTTGGTATTGACTAGTGCTTATGGGTAGCAAGTGTGGTTGGTGCTAATATGGTTGCACGTGCACTATGGAGGTCGGTAGTGACTTTGGTAGCAACTAAGTTTGATAGTAGGATGCTTTGGGTGTGATCAATACTAAAAGTTGATGGGTAGTAGCTTCTTATGCGGGTGTTTGTTGCTTGTACCAATGCGATACTGCGGTTAAGTAGTAACTTATTCGAGTAGGTCTTAAGATGTTGCTTCTTGTGGGTTCCGGATAGTAAATTCTGGACAGATACGCATTAAGTCATAAACAAATATGACAATTTTTTTTTACCACCGATTCATTTTTATGTAATCAAATCATGTTACAATTTCTTATTATGTGAATGTAAAATGAACAATTTTCATTTTGAGAAAAAAATAAGAACCTGATTATTTTCTATGACACACAAGAAAGTAGATATGAGTACTCTCTACTAGTTCTTCCATCTTCACCAACCTTATCATTTTTCCCTCAAGAACAAAGTGTGTTTAATCAGTGAAACCTCGAGTGCATGGACATATTTTTATTGAATACGTGCCTTAACCATAACGATTAATGATTTTGTTTGCTTGTTGTTTCGGTCAAGAACAAATTAAGTTGAAGACTCAACGCTTTAAAGACTTGTGTCAAGAAGACTACGAAAAGATATTTCTAAAGAATTTGGTTTGAATAGCGAGAGTATCATTCTTATCTGACCGTATTATGTCCCACCCCCGCTTATAGCGGAAACACGAGGATGTAACGGACGGGATCGTCATAACACATTGTTATTTAATAGAGATACATTAAATGATGTAAGGTCAACGTGTCATGATGTCACCCGAGACAAATGGAGACTTGTGTCGTGGTTAGTCAATTCCACGACAAACATAGCCAAATAGTCAAAAGAAATGTAAATCCCACAACCCGGGAGCAAGTGAACAAACATGAATAACAATGAAAATCCAAACATGATTGTCAAAGACACCCAATAAGTTTAAAATGTAATTCCTAGGGTCATCTCTAAGGCAGCATCCCTAGCTACCCTCAATGATTGTTACCTGAAAAGATATGCTCAAAAACGTCAACATATTGTTGGTGAGTTCGCAGGTTTAAATAGTAAACATAATTGATGCTGTGTAATAGTTTTGTAGGACATAAGTGTATACAGTTATAAGCAAGCAACATCAATGTAATCATGAGAATCATAACTAAACCTATGACATACACAGATCTTGTCGGAACATATTCACCCTAGGGCCCGTCCGTGGCCACTATCAGTCCCAACTAGTATACTAACAAAACAAGGGTGGGGGTGTCAACCCAATAGTGTTGGATCTTATATGCCCAAGACACATACAAGATTGATGTGGTTAGTACGTTATGATCCAAGTCGGGTCATACCCAATAACAAGCTAAACAAACACCAATAAATATTTATTTGTTGATATGATCAAGCAAATAAATATTGACACCAACTTAGAAAATGGGTTTTCTAAATTATTGCATTTGAGATAGAACAAATTATATGGATGTTTTGTTCATGAGATACCATTTGTATTGTTATTTAAATTAGTTAAATAACAATAGATAAAAGTGTGTTTAAGTTATAAAATTAAAAGGGGTTTAATTTTATAAACTTGTAACTTGTAATTAAAAGTGAAAATTTCAAAATGGTGGGAAACCATTTTGAATTCTCGGCCGCCCCATGTGGGTGTCTTGGGATTCCTTGTCTTGTTTTAATACAAGACATTAATCACTATTATTACAACACTCCATCATCTCTCTCTCACACACATGCAAGAACACTTCCATTCTCCTTTTCTCTCCTAGCAATTTTCGGATTTAGAAGGGATTTGAAGAAGGTTTTTGGTGTCAAACTTCCTAACAAGTTAGGTGTTTGCAAGGGCTTGTGGGTATACAAGCTTGAGGTCTTCTCTTTTGGAGGCTAGCCGTTCAAGAGCATCATCTTCTTCCTCTCATCCATATCAAATATCCTTGTTCCTGAAAGGTAGTTTTAAGAACATCCTATGGTTGTTGTTATTCGGTTTTGATAGCATTTATTTTCATATATATATATGATCCTTGTTTTTGGGTTTGTTTTCTTGAACATATAAATGGTTTATTTTCAGAATCTAAAACAAGTTTTAACTCTCTAATATCCGCTGCGTTTTGTTGTTTAAATGGTTAAACATCTTTGTTAAAATTTGTAAGAAACCCAACAATGGCATCTAGAGCCGGTTATGTGGAAAACTTGCTTCAAAAGTCCAAGAAAAGTTAGTTTTGTTGGACTTTCTCAACCCATTAGGGGCTGTTTTGTTGTGGATGTATGAATTCCTTATCTTTCAAAGTTTTATCTTACATGCTTTAGAATAAACCTTGAAAGATTAACATCAAGTGGTTGATTGTTTTGTTTGGACAAAACCCTAAAGTTTTGGTTTATGTTGGCCGAAACTTTAAGGGTTAAAAAGGGAGTTCATGGTTGTTCTTGGATGTTGTATTTGATACATATTTTGGTGCATAACATAGCCTTGTCCTAATGTGTTTTGGATTTGGATGAATGTGTTTTGTCATGTTTGGTTTTATTCATTAAAGGGTTGTAATAATAATTTTGGTGTTTGTATCTTTTGGGTTGTAATTTATTTATTCATTGGTTATGTAATAAATAGATTAGGTGCATTTCTTTTATTAAAAAAATTGTATTAGGATATGATTTTTGTTAAAGAAGATGCACAAGTTGGAGACTCAAAGGAAGGCACAAAGGAAGGGCACAAAGACATGGACACTTGAAGCCTTTTGGATGCGGTTTCAAGTGGGAGTTCATGGACTCTTTGATGTGTTGTTGTAAACCCTTAGGAAAGACCAAATGACAACACTTGTGATGGCAAACAAGTGTGGTCACCTTAGTGGCTATGGTTATGCACTTATGATTGAATGGTTGTGCTTGTTTGATTGTTTATTTTATGTTGGTTGTTTGATATATGGATATGCATAACAATCTAATTAATAATCATAACAAGCTGAAATAAAATGGTTCTTAATCATTAAGTGGTTAATAAAAGGTTATTAAAAGGATTAATGATTTTAAATAAAAGGGTTTTATTAAAAGAACCATAAGGTACCATGTGTTTGAAAGCATGCAAATACAAGGTACATAGAGTTTTCTAAACTAGAATTATGAAAACTTAAATTCCTTTTGAAAACAAGTTTAACACCGTCCTTTTACACAACACTTGAGTCACTTGAAAACTCTTAATGGGATAAAGGTCACCTAACCATTTTGAGGGAACTTGTGATTTGAGGTGGGAATGCCATATTTGTGGGATAAAGATCACCTAACCACTTATATTGATAAACTCACATGTGTGTGTAAGTAGGGTGACTTGATTTGCAAACCATGTTAAATGGATCACCTACAATGTGGTTTACAAAGGTGTTGATGGGATAAACATGCCGACTATACACATGATGTTTAAGTCGATCCCATACCTCTAGAAGTTGCAAAGGGTTGCAATTGTCAAACGTTGACTACCTTGTTAATTTAAATAATGGGATAAAGGTCACCTAACCACTATTTAAATATAACGTTGGATTCTAGAATTTTAATTTGTGTTTGACACATAAAAGGGTGTTAATATTTAAATATGATAATATCGTAAATACTAAAATTGAACTTTGTTAAATTTTGTAGATGGCCACCAACAACAATGAAAATAATGATATTCCGTCCGCTCATACCCTATCACTAAGAGCCATTCTCCAAAAGGAGCGTCTAAACCATAACAATTTTATTGATTGGTTTCGAAACTTGAGAATTGTTCTCAAGCAAGAGAAACGGTCATATATCTTAGACGATCCGATTCCCGATGAACCCAATGAGGAAGATGAAGAGGCCTACATGAATTGGGTGAAATACACTGAGGACTCGGTCCAAGTGTCTTGCCTCATGTTGGCAAGTATGACTCCGGATCTCCAAAAGGAGTACGAACATCACGGAGCATACGACATGATAACCCAGTTGAAGGAAACGTTCCAACAACAAGCAAGGGTAGAGCGCTTCGAAACGGTTCGAGCACTCCATGCATGTCGTATGGATGATACCCAATCGGTCTCGTCTTATGTACTTAAGATGAAGAGCCACATAGACCGCCTCGAAAGGCTGAATTGTCCCGTCTCGAAAGAGTTGGCTACGGATTTGATCCTCAACTCTTTGTCAAAAAGGTTTGACAATTTTGTTATGAATTATAACATGAACGGTTGGGACAAGAACATAACTGAGCTTCACTCTATGCTCAAAACAGCCGAGGCAGCCATGGGTAAAAGGGGTTTACCCGTTCTCACCATCAATGAAGGTGGGAACAAGAAGAAGCCTCACCCCGCACCCAAGGCAAGTTTTGCCAAAGGTAAAGGGTACGTTGGGGGAAAGGGAAAGAGAGTGGTAAAAGTGCCACCACCAAAACCAGCGGAGAAGAAGCAAAAGTTGCTTCGGATGACCCATGCTTTAAGTGTGGGGAGATAGGACATTGGGCAAGAAATTGTCCTGTCCATCTCAAAGAGTTGAAAGCTAAGAGGGATGCCGGGCAGACCTCAGGTACAATTTTCATGATTCATATTGATCTCAATTTAATATCCTCTAACACATGGGTATTGGATACCGGATGTGGGACTCATATTTGCAATTTGTTGCAGGGGTTCAAAAGAAGTAAAGACTTCAAGAAAGGGGATGTTAGCCTCTACATGGGCAATGGGGCAAAAGTTCAAGTTGAAGCCCGAGGGGACTACATCTTAAAGCTTCCAAATGGTTTGGAAGCAATTTTGAACAATGTTTTGTATGCTCCTAGTTTGACTAGGAACATTATTTCAGTTGCCCAATTAAGACAATATGGTTATGTTTTGACGTTTATTGAAAATGAAATTCATGTTTCTTTAAATAACATCTTTCATTTTAAAGCTACTCCTATTAATGGTATTTATGAATTGGTTCGTGAAAACACATTATATGATAGCTGTTGTACCAAACCACCACCAAGAAGCTCAAATTAGATTTGAGTGACACCTATCTTTGGCATTGCCGTCTTGGTCATATAAACAAGAAGCGCATACAAACACTTCAAAAGAATGGTCTTTTAAAAGCAAGTGAATATGATTCATTTGATGTATGTGAATCTTGTTTACAAGGCAAAATGACTAAGGCACCTTTTAGTGGCAAAACCGAAAGGGCAAAAGATTTATTAGGTATCATACATTCGGATGTATGTGGTCCTTTTAAGCCAATGACTAGGTATAATGAAAGATACTTCATTACCTTCACCGACGACTATAGTAGGTATGGGTATGTGTACTTGTTAAGACACAAAGATGAAGCTTTTGAAATGTTCAAAACCTTCCAAAATGAAGTAGAAAATCAACTCAACAAATCAATAAAAATTCTCCGCACCGATAGAGGAGGTGAATACCTAAGTGATGCTTTTAGAGATCATCTTAGAAGTTGTGGGATTGTCTCACAACTATCTCCACCTGGAACACCACAACACAATGGTGTGTCCGAGAGGAGAAATCGAACTCTATTGGATATGGTTCGATCTATGATGGCTAGAAGCTCATTGCCTCTATCATTTTGGGGTTTCGCTTTGCTCTCTGCGGCCCGTATTTTGAATATGGCCCCAACCAAGAAAGTGGAAAAGACACCTTTTGAAATATGGCATGGAAGGGTTCCATCTCTATCATATTTAAAGGTGTGGGGATGTGAGGCTTATGTAAAGACTCCCACCTCAAACAAGTTAGAAAGTCGTTCCACTAAGTGTATCTTTATTGGATATCCTAGAGATTCTATGGGATATTATTTCTATGATCCATTGGAACAAAAGGAGTTTGTTGCCAAGAAGGGTGAGTTCTTGGAAGCCAAGTTCCTTATGGAAGGAGCTAGCAGTAGAACAGTGGATCTTGAGGAGGATCAGGAACCACAACCCGATACACGTTTGGTTGACACTAGCACTCAACATGAGGATGTTGAGAATGATCAAATGGTTGATCAATACATATAAAACGTTCACAAATCTGGTAGAACTATTAATCCACCTGAAAGATATGGATTTTTCATCGATGGATGCTATGTGGTTGATTCCGATGAACCAATCACATACCATGATGCAGTGTCCAATTTGGATTGTGACAAATGGCTTGAAGCCATGAACGTTGAGATGCAATCCATGTATGACAACCAAGTGTGGGACTTGGTTGTACCACCTCTTAACTCCAAGGTAGTTGGAAGTAAGTGGGTTTTCAAGAAGAAAACCGATATGCATGGAAACTTGGATACTTATAAAGCTAGACTTGTAGCAAAAGGTTTCACTCAAACTCAAGGGGTTGATTATGATGAGACCTTCTCGCCAGTTGCAATTAGTCTATTAGGATATTATTTGCCATAGCTGCTCATTATGATTATGAGATTTGGCAAATGGATGTCAAAACAGCTTTTCTAAATGGATATCTTGAGGAAGATGTCTATATGGTTCAGCCTGAAGGTTTTGTCGACCCAAAACATCCTAACAAAGTATGCAAGTTAAAGAAATCAATCTATGGATTGAAGCAAGCATCAAGAAGTTGGAATCACCGTTTTGATGAAGAGGTAATTAAATTTGGGTTCATCAAAAACGCTGATGAGGCTTGTGTGTATAAAAAGGCTAGTGGGAGCATCATCACTTTCCTAGTATTGTATGTCGATGACATCCTACTATTTGGAAATGACATTCCAACCTTGGAAGGTGTAAAAACCTGGCTTGGAAGCTGTTTTTCCATTAAGGATCTTGGTGAAGCCGCCTACATTTTGGGAATAAAGATCTATAGGGATAGATCAAGGCGGTTGATAGGTTTAAATCAAAGTGCATACATTGATAAGATCTTGAAAAGGTTCAAGATGGAGAACTCTAAGAAAGGTACGGTACCTATTCAAAGAGGAACGATATTGAGTACAACTCAATGTCCAAGCTCAAAGGATGAGCAAGATAAAATGAAGGGAATCCCGTATGCGTCTGCTATAGGATCCATCATGTATGCAATGATATGCACTAGGCCGGACGTGTCATGCGCTTTGAGCATGACAAGCCGATACCAGCAAAATCCTGGAAATAGTCATTGGATGGCTGTTAAGAACATACTTAAGTACCTAAGGAGGACTAAAGATATGTTCCTAATCTATGGATCTGGTGAGGAGGAACTCGTGGTAAAAGGTTACACGGATGCGAGTTTCCAAACTGATCGGGATGACTCACGATCACAATCGGGATACATTTTCATCCTAAATGGAGGAGCAGTCTCTTGGAAGAGCTCTAAACAAGATGTGGTGGCATTATCAACTACAGAGTCAGAATACATCGCCGCTTCATTAGCAGCTCAAGAAGCTGCATGGTTGAAGAAATTCATTGCCGATCTAGGGGTTGTCCCTTCCATTCAGGACCCCCTAGAAATTCTTTGTGATAATGAGGGTGCGATTGCTCAAATCAAGGAACCCCGTGCACATCAAAAGACTAGGCACATTGAGCGGAGATTCAACTACATAAGGGATGAAGTTGAAAAGGGAAAAATATGTATTCGCAAAGTTCACACGGATCAAAACATTGCGGATCCACTCACGAAGCTTCTTGAAAAGGCAAAGCATGAGGGTCATACTTGTGCCATGGGACTTCGATATTCTAGTGACTGGATTTGATCTTGTAATCTTGTATTTGGATATTGGAACCTTTTATTACTTGAATAAATTATTTGGTTATAATGCTTCAACTAATGTTCCAATTTTGCATGTTTAATCCATGAGTAAATCATTTACTCTAAACGTCCGTAGTCGTTCATACTTGTGGGAACAAGTATGAGGGTAAGACTATTATGAACTTGGATTGGTGGATATTCATATGGATGAATATAGAGCAAAGGGTTGCTGCCAAAGTTATAGATATTTGTGGGATACAAATATTGGACTGACCCGCATCTCAAATATTACTACATGGAATCTTCTTGATTGATCATAAGTAAATTTGAGTAAAGGCGAATATCATTTGGTATCCTCTGACCTGAGATACATATTGGGTCTTGATATTCACCGGGTATTATACTTTGACTTAGTTCTTCGCTGTTCTGAAACATGGCAGTACATAAGACTAAATTCAGGTATAGCACGAGGTGATTGTGAGAGACGTATGTAATCAAGATGGGATTTGTCCCTCTTATTCGTTGAGAGCAAGATGTCTAAGTCCTGCTAAAGTTAAGTCAATGGAGAATGATCATTCTGTGTCTTTAAGATTTAACATGACATCTGTGACAAAAGGATAGATGATTGATTCGCCTAAAACATTTTCGAGTAAGATACTTGAAGGGGATGATGTTATTGAATGGCTCTTAGTCATACGTATTAAGGGTAGTGAACCGTTGTTAGGCGGTATTTACTGCTTGCATCAATCTTCTATGAATCTTGTGCAAGTGGGAGATTGTTGGATCTTATATGCCCAAGACACATACAAGATTGATGTGGTTAGTACGTTATGATCCAAGTCGGGTCATACCCAATAACAAGCTAAACAAACACCAATAAATATTTATTTGTTGATATGATCAAGCAAATAAATATTGACACCAACTTAGAAAATGGGTTTTCTAAATTATTGCATTTGAGATAGAACAAATTATATGAATGTTTTGTTCATGAGATACCATTTGTATTGTTATTTAAATTAGTTAAATAACAATAGATAAAAGTGTGTTTAAGTTATAAAATTAAAAGGGGTTTAATTTTATAAACTTGTAACTTGTAATTAAAAGTGAAAATTTCAAAATGGTGGGAAACCATTTTGAATTCTCGGCCGCCCCATGTGGGTGTCTTGGGATTCCTTATCTTGTTTTAATACAAAACATTAATCACTATTATTACAACACTCCATCATCTCTCTCTCACACACATGCAAGAACACTTCCATTCTCCTTTTCTCTCCTAGCATTTTCGGATTTAGAAGGGATTTGAAGAAGGTTTTTGGTGTCAAACTTCCTAACAAGTTAGGTGTTTGAAAGGGCTTGTGGGTATACAAGCTTGAGGTCTTCTCTTTTGGAGGCTAGCCGTTCAAGAGCATCATCTTCTTCCTCTCATCCATATCAAATATCCTTGTTCCTGAAAGGTAGTTTTAAGAACATCCTATGGTTGTTGTTTTTCGGTTTTGATAGCATTTCTTTTCATATATATATGATCCTTGTTCTTGGGTTTGTTTTCTTGAACATATAAATGGTTTATTTTCAGAATCTAAAAAAGTTTTAACTCTCTAATATCCGCTGCGTTTTGTGGTTTAAATGGTTAAACATCTTTGTTAAAATTTGTAAGAAACCCAACAAATAGTACTATCAATACCTGTCCATCGGCTCCAACACCAGAGTTAAATAGTTGTGAATAAAGAACCACATAGAAAACTCATGCATGTACCAGATATAAACTTGCAAAACAGTAACACATAGTCCCAAATGAATAATTGATGTCACAGCAAGAAAATGGGTTGAGCATACTTTTCCCCCTTGATGTTATAAATAATTGTAATAAAACGGGGCCGCGAAACTCACCTTGAAAAGATTAGAAAATAAAGCGAACAAAAGCTTCAAGAGATGCGAGCAACGATTGGTCAAACACCTATAATCAATTGTAATTTAATCATAAAGCGCCTTCAAGGAGAAAAGGTACATTCGGCCGGTTTCGGGTCGGATTGGGTTCGACGCGCGACATGCACACAAATAGATATATACAACACAACATATAATAATATTAATAATACTCACAAAATAACCCACACACACACCACTCACATATATATATATATTTATCTTCATTCAAACACACACATATATATATATACATACCAATCGACACACATGAATATATATACACTCGAACACACACACATATATATATATATATAATACCAATCGCAGCATGCATCTAACACACACACACACACCCCATGCGCCCACACATACATATGCACCCACACATACACACACACACACATTGCATATACAAACACACACATTGCACACACGCACTGCATATACAAACACACACATTGCACACACGCATGACATATACAAACATATACATACACCCACATACATACATTATATACATACACACCCGCGGTCACATATATATATATATATATATATATATATATATATATATATATATATATATATATATATGTAGGTGCCATACACACATGCACTACTAGAAAACTGCTCTGCTTGCTACGCAAATTTGCGACGCCAAATTTTGTGTCGTAATTTCCGACACAATTGTGACACATATGCTACAAAAACTAAAACCCTACATTTCCATTAAACTTTCGACAAGAAAGCGACAAAACTTTATAACCTCTGTCACAAATGTGTAGAAAAATTGCGACACAATACCGACCCAAGTTAATTAAAGTCGAATTATTCAATGACTTCGTCGCAAATAGGTAGTAAAACAAAATTAATAATGCTACCCTTGCTATTCTTGTGTTATTATTAACTCTATTTTGTTTGTCTTCTACCGATAAAATAAAAACACTAATAATCATAAATTGCGTCGCAAATGCCTAACAAGATTTGCTATAAGTTTGTGACGCTATAAATTTATTTATTGTTTTTATCATGTTATTATTAATTTTTTTCTTTTTTTCATATATATATATATTTCATATATATATATATATATATATAAATATATATATATATATATATATATATATATATATATATATATATATATATTATCATCGTTATGATTGTTATGATAATAAATAATATTTATTAATAGTAACATTGCGTATTAGTAATAATAATATGTATTATTATTATTAGTAGTACTAGTAAATTAAAATAACATTACATCGCAAATGTGTCACAATTTCCGACGCATTTGCGACAAAAGACAAATAAACATACTAATATAAATTAAATAATTTATAGTAAATAATAATAACAAAATAATAATAATAATAATAATAATAATAATAATAATAATAATAATAATAATAAGAGAGTTAGTAATAGTTATTATGTTTTTGTTATCATAATATAATTCTTATTATATTAATATTGTCATTTTTATAATTATGAGTGATTGCGTCGCAAATGTGTCATAATTAGCGACCCACTTATGACGAAACGTAAAGTTTTGTAAGAAATGTGTCGTAAGATGATTCGTATTTCCTTCGTAATTGTCTTGTGTCGCAAAGGTGTTGCATTAAGCGACACATTTATGACAAAGCAATTAGTTTGGTCACAAATGTGTAGCAAATTACTTCACATTTCCTACACATTTCTCACGTTGCTATGCCGTTTTTTGTTTTTTGAGACATAAATGTAGTTTGTTTTCTCATCTTTTTTCATATAACTTTATTATACACTAATTATGTTTATTTCACAAATTTACACGTATTATACAATTACATACCTATGTTTACACTATCACATCCTATTGTCATGAATATCTTTTAATTTAATTCCATGATTATATAAACATAAATGAATCTATTTGTGTACAGTTGAGACACATACAAGACACGCACACTAACATAAACACATACACACACCAACATTATCACATATGTAAAACATACACATACAATTGCAGATGGTAAATGCATACACAAACGCATATGTCACATATATCTAAACACACATAAACATGTATTTGATTTTGAAAACAATCAAGAATATAAATAGTAATATAGATAATAATAGCCAATTAACAATAATAAAGTCAAATTAACTCTATTATTAATATCACTCAAAAAAAATAATTAATTTTAAGTAACATTAATAAATAAAAGTTAAAATGTGTGTCACAAATGTGTAGAATTTTGTGACACATTTACGACGAAAGTAATATTAATAAATAATATTTAAAAAGTTTGTCGCAAATGTGTAAAAGACCGCGACACATTTGCGACGGAAAATAATATTAGTAATATAAAAAACCAAAATACGTACACACTAATAAGCTTGTCGCAAATGTGTAGAAGGGCGCGACACATTTGCGACGGAAAATAATATTAATAATACAAAAAACCAAAATACGTACAAGCTTGTCGCAAATGTGTAGAACTTTATATGTTTAAATTTACAATTTATATTTTACAGACCCGTTTCAACTGAGAAACAGAATCTGAGCAAGATGTTTATGAGGGATTTCATAACGTGCTTAAGGGACATTATAGAGATATCATGAGTACTTTGAGAAAACAATCTACACAAAAAGCTACCACAGCTGGACATGTTATTCAACCAGGAAATTTCAAGGACATCAACATAATTCGTACCTTTCCGCCCGATTTGGTAGCTCATAGCGTATGGCAGGACTTGTGTGATGTAAGCAAGTTAATAGATTCTTATATTTTTATATTTATTGTTTTACATACTTAACATATATTTTTATTTTTTATAGATATGGAGCACTGATGACTGGCAAAAGAAGTCTGAAATCGCTGCACGCAACCGCGCGAGTGCTGATGGTAGTTGCAAAACTTCTCGACACACGGGCGGGTCAATAGGATATGATGAACGTCGGATTAGACTAGTAAGCTAATCATATTTATAACTTTTAGTATGTGTTTATATTTTAATACGTATTATATTAACTATTATCTATTTTTATTTAGAAAAGGAAATTGGGTAGGGAACTTTTATTCAAAGAAATATTTCTTAATACTCACCTCACCAAAAAGTCAAAAGCAAGACTGTGGGCTGGAGAGTTTGACATCAATAACTTGGAAGGGATGGAATTTTGCACCGACCGATCTAAACAAGCTTACGTAAGTTATATTTATCATTTTTAATATATTAATCGTATCAACATTTAGTGCATTAAAAATCATATTTTGATAAATTGTAGGATGATTATTTGCAAGAGATGACAAGGGTGTATGGGCAAAGCTTTACTGAGGATGATCCTGATGTGTGGGCGCGTGTGCAAGCAGACGGTCGCACAAGCCGGGTATTTGGGATAGGATCTTCGGATCTTAGTTACGTGGTGACCGGGACACCATCCTCATCTTATGGGATTGCGCCATCATATACTGAGTATCGACAATCACAACTAAAAGTGCGTTGATATTATTATTGTTGTTACTATTTTATGTAGCTCACTAACTATTATACATTTGTAGTTTGAAACTTTGCAAGCTCAAATGCAAACCCGATTTGAAGAGGGGAGGAGGGCAAGGGAGGAGTTGCAACAACAACACAACAAACCAAACTACAAGCACAACAAACTCAACAACAAATGCAACAAATGCAAGAAACGTTTCAAAAACAATTGAATGATTTCAATGAGTCAGTAGAAGCAATCTCCTGGTAATTAGTAGTGTTTTGTTATCTATACTTTTGTAGTTTAAACATACTTAAATGGTGGTTGTAATTTGTATATTTTATATTTTGTTTGTAGTAGTGTGATTGATTTGCAACATATTTTGTGGGTGAAATTGTGGTTGATTTGTAAAGCAGGTTTAGTAAATTTTTTTGCGTTTCTTGGAGAAAAAAATCTGGATTTATTTGTTTTATTAATTTTTTTTTAATTAAAAAATAATTGCGTTGCAAATGCGTTAGAAATTTGACACATGGGTTCTTGAAAATTGTAGCAAAAGCGTCGTTGTTTTAAAATACGTATTTTAATGATAATAACATCGCATAGCAAATTTGTCGTTGTTTTAAAATACGTATTTTGACATTGCGTAGCAAATTCGTCATTTTTTAAAATACGTATTTTGACATTGCGTAGCAAACTCGTCGGTTTTTTAAAATACGTATTTTGACATTACGTAGCAAATGCGTCGTTGTTTTAAAAATACGTATTTTATATTAATAATAATATTGCGTAGCAAACGCGTCGTTGTTTTAAAAATACGTATTTTATATTAATAATAATATTGCGTAGCAAACGCGTTGCAATTCAATAATTAGTTCAGAATGATTAAATTAAGGTAATTAGGATAATGTGTGGGAAATGCGTAACAGGTTCCTACACCCTGTTTTTGTCGCAAATATGTCGTATATTGAGTTGCAAGTGCGTCGTAAACTATTTTCCACGAACATTTTTCCGACAAACTGTTTTTGTCGCAAATGCGTAGCAAATTCGATTTTCTTACGCATTTGCGACGGAAAAAACGCGTAGCAAATTCATTTTTTCTAGTAGTGATGTTACACACACATGCTTGCTACACACACCCGAAACACACACCGACGACCACACCACCCAAACCGCCAACTAAACCGAAAGCAACCGGAGCGAACATCACGAAAATAAACGAAACGAAGTCTAGATGGATCGTATACCTGCGAAACGACCAAACGACGAGTCGGCGGCAACCGACGGCGGTTCAAGACGGAAAAACGGGCTGATTCGGTGGTGCAACGGCGGTAGAATGCGACAGCAGTAGGGTTCGGTGGGGGGTGTCGACGGGTTGGGATTGAGTTGTATTTATAAGTTTGATATTTACAGTTTAGTCCCTAGACTATTTATGATTTAATTCCTTTTAGTTTACTAAATATTTACATTATACCCTAAACTATCTATTTCTATTTTATATAAACCAAACTTAAAAGAAAACGACCTCTGACGAGTCGATGTAGTGGAGATCTATTTACGGGCTAAGATGTAATACTAAATAGCATTAGCGCGTTCATGGTTTGTCGTGTCAAGTGCACGATTTGGTAGATTTCTGTGCGGATGATGTTAATAATAATAATCATAATCATAATAATAATAATAATAATAAAATAATAATAATAATAATAATAATATCATTAAAATTTAAAAAAAAAAAAAATATATATAAAAAACATTAATTATACTATTAATTGTTAGTTTTATTATTTATTATTTATATAATATTAGGTTCGACGCGTAAGACAAATAAGAAGAGATTCGGTTCGACAACGAATTAGTTACGCAAAGATAATATAACAGAATGAGAGTTAACGAGCTTAACGTTAATTGACGGACCTGCCAGTGACGGATGCCACATATTAGTTAATTTAATAAAAGTGACCCGCTTTTCTTCAACATATATTGTGTCATTGGTCATAAATATATTATTTCCACGGGAAAATTTTACTAAATAATAATCAAGTTTCAAAAGTGCTTAATTTGATCACTCATAATATTTTCTTCAAACTGGAGTACTAAATTATTTAATCAAGTCATCACTAAACTTTTTTATGTCAAGAAAGTAACGGCGGAGAAATATGGTGGTCTGAATTTTCAAATATATATATTATATAAAAAAATAAGAAAAAACATGCTAATTATATTTATAAAATATATAAAAAAAGTATCTAAAATTCATGTCATCATTCTACATCAACATCAGAAAATAAAAAAAAAAATATTTACTAATGAACAACATGCTAAAATTGTTTAAAGTTGTAATTTAAATAAAACATGAAAGATGAGTGATCTAATTGAAACAATATTAAACTTGTGTTACCTAATTAGAACACTTTTAAATTTGAATTAACTAATTATACACATTTTTAAAAGTTAGTTACTACTTACAAAGTTACTCCTTTTTCCATCTATAAAAGATGCATACTAAACAATATTGATTTTATAGTATCTTTGGAGTTGGTGATCGCATGAAGTTAATGTCGTCCAAAAACAAGTCCCAAATAAGTAATGACCGAATTTGGTGATCAATAATTTTTTTGATTGGAATAAGTCCAATTGAGGGTGAGTGGTAAGAACTAAAACTAGTATATATAGATTATGATATTTGTATTTTGTTAATTAATTATTTGCACATTTGGGAGTAGTTCACTAGTTAGTAGTAGTATATTAATTAGATGACGTGAGTACCTTCAAGTGATTATGTGGTTAATTGGCTAAGTATATATACATTCCGAACTTTCGGTAGCAGATAGATACTTTCATTGTTTGGGCATGTAAATCTAACAGTAAAACATACTTGCTTAATTAGATAATTAAACTTCATATATTAATCTCATTGATTATGAAATAATATATATATATATATATATATATATATATAGTGTGTTATATATATATATATTATATATTATATATATATATATATATATATTAATCAATATATCTATGTCAAAAGGAAGCTTAATTTATTGTCAAACAGTTCAAATGGATAAAAATATAATTCTTAGAGATATGATCAGCACTAGCTGAACGTATGTGGAGCATAATATATAAATAATATTGATCATGCATGATAATAGACCAAATTAAGGTTGAGAGTTGACAAATTAAATAGTTTGTGTTTGAACATTGTTGTACTCGAGAAGTAGAAATCAATATGAGCTCCAATAAGTTAAGATGAATATTAGGGTTGAAGAAGATTATAGATCATAAGCTAGCACCACACAATTCAATTCTGAGGGCGCATGCATACATGAGTACATGAGTGATGTGATTAAATAATGAAACGTAGCTAGGCAGGCCGGGTGCATATATGGTTTAATTCTAATTCAATTCATGCACACAAGTACTAGCTAGCTAGGTATAGTAGCAGCTAGTGATTAAACTAAGAAAATTCGGATGATGATACGTAGTCAAGTAAGTAGGTATATATATGTGCGCGTGTGTGTTGTGTGTGTAACATGTGGTTGGTAGCTAGAGATGAAGAGTAGTATCAACTGCATCGGGGGCGGGTGGAGGGTGGAGGTTGTTGGTGATGGTGGTGGAGGGTAGGGGTTTGTTGATTGGTGAATGATTCGTCAGGGAGGGAGAGGAGAGAGTAGTGAGTAATTGATGATCATGTTAATTGCAGGAGATGGAGATGGAGATGGAGATGAGTTGGAGTTGGAGTTTTGCTGCAGCAGATCATATGATCATCGGCCAAGTAGAAGCGGGTGCGGGTTGAAGGATAGTAGTAGTAACGGTGATGTTTCTGTTTCTGTTTGCTTGTGTCTGTGATTGGTTTGTTTAGAAGCAGGTGCAGGTCTCTTGTTGTCTCATCTCCTTGAGCCTCTCCAAGTGTCGAAACCTCTCTTGCAGCATGGCAATGGAGCTGCTGGAACATGATGAGGATGATGATACCACCCCTCCTCCCTTCTATCATCACTCTTTTCCCTCACCAACATTCTCATCATCATCCAATCCACACACACACCACACGCACACCTACTTATTATTATTATTATTATTATCTAGATCTATCATCACTGCTTTACTTTACAATGGTATAGTAGTACGTGGGTGGGGAGCTGAGGGAGAATCTGGCTGGAGATTAATTAACAATCTATCAGGCCGGCCGGCCTGCCTGCCTTTATATAGAGTGCCCGCCAAAATACTGCACTACCTTTTATTAATTAATATTTTCTTCAACTTATAATTTATATATGGAGTAAATTACAAATTGTATCATTTATTATATATAAAATTACATGGTATGCCTTTAGTTTTAATAATTATATTCAATGTCCTTCTTTAAAAACATTTGCACACTTATTGTCCTTTACACTAATTTTTATTGAAATGTACAGTTAACTCAGTTATGTATCTCTCACATGAGACGTATTTTGTCATTTTATTTTCACATCTGATATATTAAACAAATAAAAAAAATTAATAGTTTTAAATGAAAAAATAAAATTAAAAGATATTGGGCCGTTAGGTAAGTCGGTAACCCGCATTCCTCTTATGCTCAACACTATTAAATTCAATATCCCCTCTTTTGATACTCCAATACCGGTCATCTGCACCACCACCTAGCTACAACATCTCACACACCATTGAAGTCCCTTGAAATCAAACAAACAACGACGGTAAGATTCAAATCCCTAAATCGCTTTTTGTAATTCATTATTCTTTAAATTTTCGACTTATGTTGTGGGTGATTAACAAGCAACTCACAATTATTTTTTGACTTTTGTAATTTTATAAACAATTTAAAGAATCATAGGCAATCTTCAAGTTTGTGTTTTCATATTGACTTTTCATATTTGTTGGTATGAATAGTTTATGAGGTATTTACAAATATTTTTTTGATGTTTATTGTTGATTTCTAGACCTTCTAATTGATTAGTGATATCGACTTCTTACATTAGTAAATGTTATTGAGGTTGTCAGTAAATAATTGACGATTAATCGAAATGAACACATACTAAGAGGGATTGGGTTAACCGACTTACCCAACGACCCGATATCTTTTCATTTTCTCTTTTTATTTAAAATTTTTATTTTAATTTTTTAATATATTAGACGCGAAAAGCAAATGACCAAAATATTCTTTATGTGTGTGACACATAACTGAGTTAACTGTACATTGGATGAGAGTTAGTATAAAGGACATATATAAACGTACAATGGTATGTATTTGCGTTTTCAATTCGACCACCATACAATTGAATTCGAAATACATCTATCGATTATAATTGAAAAATGGATTTTCGTGGACACTTGGTATAATTCAACACCTCCTAATTTTATCTTATTCCTATATAATAATAATAACTACATTAACTACTGATTATATTAATTAGCCTTTATTAAATTAAGAAAAAAAGATTTTATAATGTAATTCTAGAGAAACAATTTTTTATAAAATAAGATTTTTTTATAAAACATCAAACTTTTTCTAAAAAATATGCAATATTTAAAATTGGTTATTTTAAAAATAAAAGTTTATAAACGGAACTAATTAAATTCGGAGTTAAAATAAGTTAACTTTTAAAATGACATTTTTTAAAACAATTTATTTTTGAACTAAATGTTTATTATTTTTTCTTTTTTAATAAAACAAAAATAAAGTTTAAAAAAATAATATCATTATTTTATTACTATAGTCCTTACTCATACATAATTTAATCATTCTTATCTTAAAATATTATTTTATGATTAATAAATTTTCATTATTAACTATTTAATATTTTATTTATTCAATCCACGTAATACACAATGTACTAACATAGCGCACGCATGTATGTATAGCAAGCCAGTTAGTGTAATTGGTGTTAATTTGTTTTTAAGCTAGCTAGTCCCACTTGAGATACATTTTTAGACTAATTTAAAGGCACAACATCCTTGCAATGTATCATGTTTACCTTCTCATCTAATACGTACATGCATCTCAAAATAATAATTAATGTTTTGAATTTTCAAAATCGGACCGCAACTTGTTCACTAGTTTGACCGATCAGACCGATTGGACAAATTTAAGTACTGGATAACAACACAAATAATAGAACACTAAAATTATATATATATATATATATATATATATATAATATATATATATTATATATATATATAATATGTTTGATGATATTTGCATTTTAATTAAATATAAAGAACTAAATATATAATAATGCATTAATTTCAAAATACTAAATAAAAAAAATAAGATTTTAAAGAGAAAAAATATAAATGTATTAAATCCGTCCGACCACCCGGTCCGGTTCAACTGGCTCGCCGGTCTAACCAGTAACGTACCAACCGGTTCTATTAAAAACGCCAAACACGCATAACCCTTCCGGTTCTAAAAGCATTGATAATTTTGTAACTAGCTAGGAGTCAATTTTTCCCTCTAGCGTTATCCCAGTACGTAGTAAATTGGTGTGGACTCAAGTGGTACAAACAAGAGAACAGGTGGATTTTACGGGTATGTGTAAGCTAGGAGCCTTTAATTTCGGTCTTTGTATTAGTTATTTTATTCTGTTAGGCGATGAATTAATTCGATTCTCAGTCCAACAACATCTTATCAAATTAAATGATCAATGGCCTACTGAAAAGTCTGTTATAATTAAAGAATGCAGATTCTACATGTACATATATAATGCGATCGACGATGATTATATTATACAGTACTTAACATTCATATATATGCTATATAATTAATGTATGTATGATGATGAGTTGAGTGATATGATATTATTCCATTGGAGAATGATTGAAAAAGAGAAAGAGAGGAATTGGCAGTTAAGTGATAAGAATCCAAGCACAAAACAACAAAGAGACCAATCTAGGAGTACTTGTTAGATCTAGCTAGTCTAATTAGTGTGTGAAAAAGGGTTTTGCAGAAACTCCAAAAAAAGAGTTTAGAAGATAGCGAGTGGAAGAATGCGTTTGGAGGAATATGATAAATATATATAATATATATATATATATATATATATATATATATATATATATATATTATATTATATATATATATATGTATAATGTATAATAGGCAGGCAGGCAGGGCATGTCCCCTCACTACACCAAAAAGGATATATAAAAGCTTAAACCACTCCTTTAAACCCTCCCTCCCTCCCTCCCTCTTTTCATAATAATCGCTTCTCATTTTATTTCAATTGTCATTTCATCTCTTTTCAAATTTATATATATACATTAAACCATTCATATTATTATATGGCTCATGATATAAATACACAAAGAGATATTGCTGTCTGAACACTTTTAATACGTATTGAATTACAAAATATCAAATCAGTCAATCCATTATCTTTTACGGTCCATAATAACTTCACCTTACACGACCATAATAAGCCTTATGATCTCGTAAGTAAGATTTTCTAATTTTCTTATTTTAACATATATATCATTTGCTTTTCTGTTTATATTTGGATTTAATATTTTATGACTTATTACTTGACAATATTTTTTGAGTTATTCGAACCAAGATAATCTTTGTGCGACTTTCCTACCATATTAAACTAGTAGGTAAACCCGCGCTATGCAGCAGGGGGTTATAAAAGTTGAAAAAATATTTAACGATTATTTATATGTTAGTACTAACCACTTAAAAAGATTACGTGTGAAGCTGATAGACAAAAAATATAAACTAGAATGAAACGATACAAGACGTGTAATAGAGAAAAATATTATAAAAAATAATACCTCAAAACAGAGAAGAAAAATAGCGAATGCGTAAATAGAGACTTTATTATAATTAATAAGCTTATTTAAATTGGATTAAAAGAAAATTTGACATAACTCGAAGTCTAATATGAAAACTTAAAAAAAGTTCAAGTGATTAAATGTAAATTTGACATAACTCGATGGCTTAAGTATAAAATTAAAAAAAAAAAAGTTCAGGTGATTAAATGTAAAATTGACATAACTCGATGGGTTAAGTAAAATTTTAAAAAAGATAAATGAGTAGATATCAATTTAAAAAAATAAAAAAGAGAGAGAGAAAGTGTTGTGGTTAGTTTCAAAAATCCTTAAAGGTTTTAATGAAATTTATAAAAACACAAAGTACGTTCACTACTCATAATCTTTTATATCTGTCATATATATATAGTGATGTGACAGGTGTTATCAAGCATCTTTTTCGATCTACCTTAAACACTGATATATTTGATTATTATTATTATTATAACTATGTAAATATTTAATGATTGTATACTTAAGTGTTTAAATAAAATAATACTTTAATCAAATAGTATTAAGTTATAAATTAATAAATTTTAAATATATATTTCAATATTAATTTAAAGTATTATAAATAAGAAAATACTAAAATAAATATATATTAAATAATATATTAGTTAGGAGAAATTTAAGGGGCAAATTAGAAACTATGTATATAGTACTTGTATCTTATGTTAAAAAGGTTATATTAGGTATGTTAAATTTTGAGTAATATTACAAGTATCTCTTCCTCAAATGTTTTATATAATAGTATAGGTAATATAAATATAGATTATAATTATCATCATTAATATAAAAATATTTAGTAATTATATAGTTAAGTAATCAAATAAGATACTTCTTATTTATAAATTTTATTGTTATTGTTATTATTTTTATTATGTTGTCGTTGTTGTCGTTGTTGTCGTTGCTGTCGTGTGCTGCTGCTGTGCTGCTGCTGCGCTGCTGGTGGTGGTGCTGTGTTGGTGCTGCTGTTGGTGTTGCTGTGGTGCTGCTGTTGGTGTTGTTGGTGGTGTGTTGTTGTTGTGTGCTGCGCTGCTGTGCTGCTGTTGCTGCTGCTGCTGTTGTGCTGCTGCTGTTGTTGTTGTTGTTGTTAAAGTATTTAGTACTTATATAGTTAAGTATTCAAATAAAATAATTATTGAAATCTAATTATATGATATTTACCATTATGTGATTACGCGTTTTACCAGTTTCTATGTTTGTGTGTTTTGTTTCCCATGGCATCATGCAGCCTTTAGGTTTTTAAATTAAATATAAGAGATTAATTCATAAATTATTTATAGATTGAAACGATATCTAAACAAAGAATATGAATGACATTATATATGGTAGCAAATATATAAGTAAACTAGTTTAGAAACTCGTTTAGTATACCGGTTGAATGAAAATACTAAATTATAGTTATTTAATAATATCTAAAAGTTATAAAAATTATTGTTTGAGATATAATATGATAAAATTACGTATAATTAATAGTTTAGGTAATAGAACAATTACAATATTTTTTCAAACTTTCATCTTTAAAAAACTTTTGCTTTAAAAAATTGTTTTTTTAAACACTCCATTTTTTTTAAACAATATCATTTTTTTAAAGTTCTTTGTATTAAAAAGTTCATATTTTATAAATTTCTGTTTTTGAAAATTATGTTTTTTATAAAAAAAAACTTGTTATTAATTTATCAAAAATTCTGTTTTATAATATAAAAAATATATAAAGAATCGTTAGCATTTGATATACCATTAAATGATTACTTAATTTTAGTAACAACAGGTATTCAAATTAAGTTGAGTAAGGGGGACAGTATAAAACAATATTACGTGGTTTAAACATTTTAGTTATATTTTTATAGATTAAAAAAAATGAAACAATACATATAGGATTGAAAGACGTATATGAATATATATAATATACAAACCCAACATTCTCCCCGATCTCGACTCTCGATACAAAAGTGACATTGGTTTGGAACCAACATTCTCCTTCCCTCTCTCTTATATCGAAGTTCTTTAATTTGTTGCTCTTGCACTCTCTATAAATTAGTATTTTTTTTTATTTTTTTTTAATTTAATGGGAATGAATTGTCTTGGAGTAATTGGATGGAAATGGCATGCTGGGTTGAAAGCTGCATTTGGTAGTAAACACTTGCTCTCTCCTCAATTATTTATTTATTATTTTTACTTTTGTGAACTTTTATTTGAGAATTTCGAAGAGATGAGATGAAGGAGGGAATTTCCAATCTACAAGACAACGCGTGCTTTCTATTGGAACAGGAATTTCATTTCCTTTATTCTTACTAATTAATTATTATTATATCTTTTTGAGAAAAGTCGTACGTTGTGGCTAATCCCATAACAAATGTTCATCCATTTTTTTACCAAAATTATACCTATGAGAAAGAATTCTCCATCTAAATTGAAAGGAGAAATTTGTGTTGTTTTATTATATAAATATAATATAAGGTACCATCTAATAAACATGCAACATACACGTATCATATGTCCGCCTAAATCACTAAAATAGAGAACCTTATTTATACGTCATTAAAAGATAGCATTTGTCTCGTTTGTCAACCTCATGATAATATAAGTGACACTTACGTCTCGGTTTGATTTTCCTCCTTTCACTTTTGTTCATAATTACTCATTGCTTGCACCTAGCCATTCTTATGAAAAAAACTCAAACAAATTAGATAAATTTATTGTACCATTTTTTTTAATTTTTTTAGGAAAACTATTAGAATATTGAGAATCACTGTCACGTAGTATAGTCAGACGCCGACCGAACCCACCAAAATACTGAACAATAAATAGCATATGGAGAATTGTATTATTCATTGGTAATCTTCTGCGAGTAACCATGAAGTCGATGATGCGGATGAACAACCAAAATGCCCCATTTGGTCATGGTTTGTGGATGGTCTAGCCCCGTCAGTGATGATAAATGGTGTAAGTGTGGG
>JACCIY010001149.1:0-65657 GCA_025506505.1 Flaveria sonorensis | reverse complement strand
ATAATAAAATACTTACCTTTAGTAAAAACCTTTCATTACTTTCGTTCGTGATCACACAACATACATACATCTTGATAATATCACTATTATCTTTCAACATTCTTTTCATCATTATTTCACTTCATCTAGACAATGTCATATGCTATATCCCAAACATTATGCACGAAGCTGGTACTGGGCCGAAAAGTCTATAAATAGACCCTTAACATTGTGCACGAAGCTGACTCCAGTACCGGGGCAAGCGACAGGGTTCTATTTCGTACAATTGGTCAATCACAAGGATTGACCCCTGTGGCATCCTCATGGGTTAGCTAAACCGCACACAGTTGAGCTAAAACCCTCAATGAGTTGTGAACCTCCTTTTAGTTGCTTGCAAGACTTTACATTCTTTCATTAGGTTTCACTTCGTTAATAATGTCTTTCACTTTCATCATATAATACTTTACGTACAAGAATATTAACACACCACGTAAAGTCACGTAATAATACGTAATAAGGAACATCAATAAAAGCCACAACATGCATAACATGAACAACATAACCCCCAAAACATTCCAAAGCTTAATCATAATTTCCATTTTTTCCAAAATTTCAGAAAAATTCTAAGGCAACTTAGGCGCATGAGCACTATGCAGGTGCTGGGCACTATGCAGGCGCATGAACAGGAGGGCGCATGGGAACACTTGGACGCATGGGGAAAAACTTAGGCGCATGAGAAAAACTTAGGCGCATGGGTACTATGCAGGCGCATGAGAACTATGCAGGCGCAATGGAGTACTAGGGCGCATGGGAAACTTAGGTGTATGGCAAAAGAATAGGGAAGGCACTATAGGCGCATGGGCACTATGCAGGCGCATGGGACTATGCAGGCGCCTGGGCACTATGCAGGCAGGCGCATGAGTACTATGCAGGCGCATAAGTACTTGGGTGCATGGAAACTTGGGCGCATGAGCAACACTTAGGCTTATGGGCAGTTTGGGCGCATGGGCATATACCAGTTCTAACTTATGCAAATTTTCAGTTTCCGATCATCATCCTTACATAATACTAGCCCAAATCTAGCATACTAAGCTCATAAAACACGCATACAACCACATAATTCAGTCAAACATTCACAAACACACATACCATATAAAACAGAGGGTAATATATAGGTTACATACTGAAAGTTGCAAAAATAATATTTACATGCATTTCAGCCCCAAAACATGTTTAAAACTGAAAATTCGGGGTTCTAGAACTCATCTATAGCAGCCTTCGAGTAAAACTCCTCCAACTCGAGAGCACTTGGAGTTCAAACACCTAAACACACCAAAAACACAAACCGAACATAGAGAAACACATAAGAATCGGTCTACAAGCTGAAAACCCAGCTGAAACGAACAAAACACACAAAATCTTACCTTCTAGACGATCTTCTTCTTCTTCTCTCTAGAAAACCGATGAAACTCTGCTTTTCTTCTTTTCTAGTTATCGAAGCAGTTGGTGAGCAGAGGGAGTGGGCGGCCATGCCCACTTTTAAACATAATAATATTAAAGTTTGCCTCTTGCACAACTTTAACCCCTCAACTTGGGTTATTTCACCTTTATTTTTTTATAATTCTCTTTTTCTTTTTTTTCTCTTCTTTTCTTTTGTTTTTTAAAAATATCCGGGTATTACAATTAGAACCTAGTAATTTATATGAAAAGGTTGGTTTTAATATTACTGTAAAAACGCTGTTGAAAATTGTTATTTCACGTCTGTTTTTAATTGCGTTTAACAATGGGGCATATGGGTAGTTTTTAAACGCAAAAGATAAATGTGTGTTAGGTCGGTGTTGACCCATTTAAACGTGATTTGATGTTTCAGTGTTGGATCCGTAAAAGTTTTGTCTTGAAACATTTTATTAGTAAGGTTTATTTGGTGTTTATCTCACAAAAAAAGTAAGGTTTTTTAATTAATGGGACTTTTTAGTTTGTGAGAAAAAATATATTGAACAAAAATGTATGCCAATGTTTATGTTTATCTCACCATCTTACAATAGGTGAAAGTCTGCCTTTTAATTTGTGTGAGTAGTGAGTACTAAAGCTATATTCAACTATGACATTTAATATGGGAAAACCAAAAGTTTAGGTAAATATCAAATTAATACAACAATTATCTATTGAGCTATTGTTAAACTATTGTTACTTAATTTTATGTTATTTAATCTAGTTACAATAGATGGAAAAGCTATTCGGTAGGGTAATGCTAATAATATTATAAAATTGCATTCCACTTCTTATAAAAAAAATGATAGAATAACTCTAGGATAAAACTAACGAAGATTAGTAAGGCAAACTTCAAAAAATGGTAAGCACCTTATTCTTTTTTTAGTAGAGTTCTCGTATTTGAATAAAAAGTTTTTGAATCTAAGTTGGAATTCAAATATATTTTTTATGTTGACAACAAATGATTGTCATTTTTTTTTTTGGGTTTATGTTAATTTTATGGTTAATGATTTTTGCTTACTTTTATGGTTAATCAGATTAGATGTTAGAAGTTATGATTTTTTAAAATTTAGTTCTTGATGCGTCATCATTTATGCATATAAAATTATTTTATGGTTAATCAGATTGTCAATTTTCTTTTTAAAATTTACTTCTAGAAAATTCACTTGATTAGATATGGAGCAAGTATAACTATGAAAATTGCAGTAGTACTGCTTTTCAGATAGATAAAAAGGAGAAATATGCATAATCTATTAGAAGAAGCTAATGCACGTCATGTCGACAAAGACTTGCCCAAAACTAGAAACCCACACACTTGTACGAGCCATGGGGCAAATTGGCATAACTATGTGTTAGATGGCATGGGCCATGCGACGAGATCTTATCAAAAGCTGACGTATAGCGTGCAAACACTGATCGATGGCTTTTTCCGATACTACGCATGACCTGCCACCATATTTCTTGTCTATAAATTCATATTTTGGCAATTTGAAGGGGGAGACATTTGGAGAACAAAACTCAGTCTTCTATAATTACTTCAAGGCTAGGAATGAAGCACTCCAAGGGGGTTCTATCATCATATAACCCACCATAATTTATATTGGTTTGTGAAAAAACCATTATTCATTCATTCATGTATTTATTTGATTATTCAAGTTGTATGGGTCTTTTCGTATTTATGAGCTAGACTTTTTAGTTTACTTAGATTAGACGAATCTTAACTAACTATTGATCATTTACGTGCTATATATGACGATGGCTATGTTGATCACTTAAATATGTTTTAAATGTTGTGCTTAGTGGATATGACTTATTGTTTAACCTCGTGGATATTTTGACAATATTATATCGGTAAACTGTATGTGTTCGAATATTTTTTTCATGAATATGTATATGTAAGTATGTAAATTCATGACATTTAATTAGGAATAGTGGATAGGGATTTAGACATTTAGGATTATAAACCAAGTGTGTGTCCTTATTTCTATGCTTAAAAAGACCGTTATGTTTGTCCCAAATCAATCATATCATTGTGTATGTGTAGCTATAGTCTAGCGTAAATTTATAGTTCATTTACGCATGACATCATATTGCAAATGAAAAACTTCAAGATGTTGTTTACAATATTTATCTAAGGTGATTAGTATGTGTTATCGTGTTGACTTTTCAAGGAGTTATGGGATTATATAAGCTTGACAGAAGTATAATCTATCTTTAGGTTCAATCTAATTGTAACAATGGTTTTCATAAAATGATCTTAGCTATCATGTTAACATCATTTTAGCTTTCCGAAACATCATATGATTAGCCTTGTATGAGTCTAGTCTAGTTTCGTGTTATACATGTATAAAATAATCTCATCAAAAAATCATCTACATTGTAATAAATGGGTTAAGAGGATTCAAAGTCTAAATGAATATTTTCTTGATTTACTACTTTTTATGTTTTTACTATAATTGGATTGAAAATAAAACTTCATAAAACGATTGAAAAAAGTATATGTTATAGAAACCTGTAACATAAGTAGATACAACGAGAAAACACATGAATCGAGTTAAACTATAAAAAGTCAGTGTACTTTCTAAGAAAGCATGTAAGAAAAATAATGCCAAAATAAAAGGAGCAATAATGCTCTATTGAGAAAATAAGAGGGAAGCTATTGCTTATTTATTAGTTCAAAAAAGTTATATACAATTAAACCAAAGTCTTATCATATATAGATGAAGCTCAATAGAAGTTAAGTCTAAAAAAAATTATTAGCATTAAGTTCACTTTCATACCAAGGTTAGCACAGTTAATGATATCAGTCAATGTGTTTATTACCGGCCCTGACTATTAACTATCGATTGGTGGAAATTTAAACCATTAAAACACCAAATCGTCTTACTTGCCAATTAGATAATGATAAAATTTTTGTATTAGGAGCTACTGTGTATGTGGATCGACTGTTCTTATCAAAACTATAGTACATTCACGATAGATACACTTGTTTTTTGTGTGAGTTGTGTTTACGTAGAAATCATTTTATAAATTATAGCTTTGAATTGTGTAAAGAATTACCACTAAACTACATAAGACTTTTAACATATCAAGTTTTTGGTATCATTAATTATCTGGGACACACACATACAACAAGCTTTGGATTCCTCTTTCTTCTTTGAATTCTTGCAACATTTCTTGGCATGTCCCTCTTCTCCTCACTTTAACAAGGGATTTCAAACAAGGGCTTTTGCCATTATTTTATGTATTTGTAGAAGAGAATGAAACTATATTTCTTTCTTGCCTCAGTTCTTTTCTGATTCAACTTAGTCACCTTTAGATGTAGATGCACCATTCAAATTCCTTTCATGAGCAGGAGTTTCCTCTTCAAAGTGTTTTGAACTTGTCATAAACTAATCTTTGGAAGTGTGCATCAACTTTTTCCTATAACTCCAAGAAACGTAACAACACGAGGACGTGATGAAATCACAATCCTTAAGATTATTAGACTCCACAATAATCATTGACGAATTACATAGCTAAGACTCCTAAAACTCATCGGTTTTGGAAAACGTAACAAATGATACAATAAACTCTCTTATGAACAATTTTTGTATTGTGATTGGTTATTACGTGTAGGAAGTTAGAAAAGAATGATTAGCCTTGGAATGAAGCCCAGGACCCTCTATTTATAGTTATGGACTCCTAGTAGGTGTGACCATTCATGAAAAGGTGCAATGGTTTACAAATAACCAGAGTTAACTATTAAAACCGGAGCAAATCGTAAGTTAAATGAACTTGAATTTTTTTTGAACGACCAACTAATTAAAGTCCGGCTATCCGGGGTACCCAAATGAACTTGAATTTAAATAACTCTAGTGGGGTGTTGACCAAAGCCCATACTTGCTTAAAATCATGTTTTAAACCTTGTAACGATTAGTTAAGTGTGTAGGTTTGTGTTGACCAACGCTCAACACCATTTAAACGTGATTTGATGTTGCAATGCTTGGATTCGTAAACGTTTTAACTTGGAACAATAATGTAAAGCTTATTTTACTTATTTATTGACACTTTTTAGCAATGTTTGAAGCTCGGATCGGTTCGGCCGGTCCGACCGGGAATGGGAGGGGTGAGCAGCCCTAGTTCGTTTTCTATGGGTTCGATCGGCCGGTTCGTTCAGTTCGGAACCGGATCGGGGTTGGACCAAATTTTATGTTTTTATTTTAATTTTTAATTTTTTGAATTTTAATGGGTTTACCGAGTAAGTGAATTACATATATATATATATATATATAAATAATATCTATATATAATTATGATGACATCCATTTCTTAAATTCGGTTCGACCAGAGGACCAGTATAGCATCTGTTTCATCGTCCGATCCGGTTCTGAAAACATTGATTTTTAGGTTTGTGAGAAAAACCACATTCAACAAAAACTTATGTCAATTTTTATATTTATCTCACCATCTTTAAAATAGATGAAAGTTTGGTTTTTAATTTTATGCTAAGTAGTATAATTATATTTAACTATGACATGTTGATATGGAAAAAACAAAAGTTCGAGTAAATATGTAGTTTACACTATTGTTATTATGTGTTTGTTGGATGCTAATTAAACCATTATTTGTTAATTTTATGTTTATTTGAAGCTAGTTACAATAGATGGGAATAGCTATTCAATAGGGGAAAGCATTTGATATCACAGATATTGCATTCCACTTCTTATTATAAGTATGATAAAATAACCCTGATAAAATAACTAATATTATTAATGCAATGTTAAGAGGTAATGAAGTGATAAATACTTGATTCTTCTACTAAAGTTCTGAACGAAAAAGTTTTCGAATTCAAGTTGGAATTGAAGTTTACGTTCTATGTCTACAACCAATGATTGTCATTTCGTTGGTTTTGTTTGTAAGTTTTATGGTTAACTAAATTAAATGCTAGCTAGAAGTTATGATTTTATTAGATTTAATCCTTAATGTTAGTTGATCATAAGATCAATATTTGTCTCATGTGACGTAATTCTTAATATTAGTTTGAGGTTCAATGTGGGTTGGATTTTTAATAGTTTTGGTTTTTTCATCATTTGGGAATCAAATTCTAGCTTTTAACAATTCGGAATTTGGTCTACAAAGGATCGGTTATGGGTGTTTAAATATCATATCATATCATTTTTAAAACGATTGTATTATTTTAGTTATGGGTGTTTAAATATCATTGAAACCAACAATACCACTCGAATTAAAATAAGTCAGTCAGTTTGAGATCTAAACATATGGCTCACTTCTTGGGTTTTACGGTTTGACAATTAACTGTTCTGTTTGGTTTGAAATGTGAAACTATATGTGTAAGCTTAATAGAGTTTTAAACTTTATTATTTACATATAGTTTTCATTTTATATATATATATATATATATATATATATATATATATATATATATATATATATATATATATATCATAATATTGAACATGTTGGTGAATTTGGAGCTCGGCAGAGGGTTCGAGAATAGGGTAGGGTCATGTTCTTAAGATCAAGCAATCAAAATCAACACGGCTCTATGACTAATCACTTGAAAACATGGTTCTTGCTAGAGGTGGGCAAAAAAACCGGTTCGGGAACCGGTTTGGGCAAAAAAACCGGAACCGGTTTCTGGCCCAAACCGTTTGGCCAAAACCGGTCCCAACCCGGTCTGAACCGTCGGTTCCTCAATAGGTTTGAGGTTTCGTGTGTTGAAACCAGTTTCAAACGGTCCGGTTTTCAAACCGGTTCCCAAACCGGTTCATCAAACCGGTTTTTAAAAGTAGACATTTTAAAACGGCTATATAGCCGTTATATAGCCGTTTATGACCGTTCCCATTAAGCTAGTATAAATATGTTTGGATGTTTTGGTTGAACCACAACAAGTTAAAACACTCTCTACTCTCAAAAAACGCTCTCTATTCTCAAATACGCTCAATACTTTCGTTCAATTCAGAAAAAACTCTCAATACTCTCGTTCATTTCAAAATGACTTTATCAAGTGCTCAATCATCCGTTGGTTGTGATGCGTCTTCAAGCAACATGGTGGTAGCAATCCTTCCTACGAATAGGAACCCGAAATATGATGCAATTACGATTTAAGTCAAATGACTAGCGGTCCAAACAAAGCTCGTTGCAAGTATTGTCATAAGTTTTTCAAAAAAGATGCAAATACATCTTTGAAAAACCAAATTGCAAAAAATATTGTAATGCTTTGAAAGGTGAACCGTCTCAAGGTCAAGCTTCGATGACAAACGAAGAGAATGTTTGGGCTTATGACGTTGATGTGGTTCGTGAGCAAATGGCGCATTTTGTAATTCAAGAAAGTTTGCCATTCAAACATTTCGACAATGAACGTTTGACCCGGCTAATTCAACGAACTCTCCAACCGCGATACACACATGTAAGTCGTGCTACACTTAGAAGAGATTGCTTAAAAATGTGAAAAAAAAACTAAAAATAAATTAATATCTTATTTTGAAAATTTACAAACCAGTGTTAACTTAACTAGTGACGTTTGGTCGACTCCGCACGGTTCACCGGACTCGTACATTTGTGTCACCGCCCATTGGGTTGAACCCGGTTCGTGGCAAATGATGAAACGTACGATTGCGTTTGAATTGTTTGATTATCCTCACACTGGGCAACACATTTTTTATCTTATTGATAAAGTTATTAAAACGCATAAATTAGAAAACAAAATATTTTCTATATCTTTTGATAACGCGTCAAATAATACGCTTACGATAGAACATCTAAAATTAAAATATAAATCAATTTGTGACGGTGTGTTTTTTCATAGTCGATGTGTTGCGCACATCATAAACATAGCTGTTCAAGACGGTTTAAAAACTATTGAAACAGTAAAAGATAGTTTTAAAAGAATGTTACGTGATATTTTTAGCAGTAACCAAAGATATAGTAGGTATCGCAAGTTTTGTAAAGACGCAAATTCAAAATGTTTAGGTCCGAATTGGGACGTACCTACAAAATGGAATTCAACTTGTAACATGTTTGAAAAAGCTATTGACCAAAAGAAAGTTTAATAGCCTTTTCATAATGTTTTGGTGAGTCGTGGAAAGACTTCGACTTACCATCCATCGGGTTGGGCTATTATTGAAGAAATAACCAAAATGCTTAATGTTTTTAAACCGCAACTACTTGTCTTTCTGGAGTTTATTATCCAACAAGTCCATTAGTACTTCACCAAATTTACTTAATGACTTCAAAATTAAATGAGTTATCGTATAGGGGTAGACCTTATTCGAATATGATACCACAAATAAAAGAAAAAATTAAAAAATATTTTAAAGAAATGCCTCCGGTTATTACATGTGCCGCTGCCTTAAACCCTTGTTTAAATAGTCGGGGGTTGAAACTTTACTTGATAAAATTACTTTTAATTTGGATTTAGAAGAAGAAAACCCATATTATGCTCAAAGTGCAAAAAATAATTTTAACACACATTTAGGCCAAATGTTTGATGTTTATTTAGCAAAATATGGTGAAACATCAAACATACATGAGTCTATGCGGCATGCGGCACATGACGAAGGTTCAAGTGATCAAATGTTTGCTTTGTATAATACTTTAAGAGATGAATGCAATAAACGTCAACGTGGTAACACTCCGAGTAGTGAAATCAGGAGGTATAGGGAACAAACTTTTTATCCACCATGACTCCACAAGATTTTAAAATTTTTGACTTGTTGGCTTGGTGGAAAGGTAAGGAAGATCAATTTCCAATCCTATCCACCATGGCCCGAGATTTACCAACCGTCCAAGCTTTCACGGTAGCTTCAGAATCTGCTTTTTCTGTTAGTGGTAGGATTATATCAATACGAAGAACCCGACTCCCTCCCGAAGCAGTTGAAATGTGTATTTGCTTGAAAGATTATTTGGATGCATCTGAAAGAATACAAGACAAATGCTCACTTGAAGGAGAATTAGAATATGAAGCCAAAATATGTGAAGACGAAGTAGACGATGGATTGACACCCGGAATGACCGATGATGAAGCGACATATGACGAGTTCCTTCGTAATACCTCGGGTTCTGGTGGCGAAGAATAAGTTTACGTCATTTAAATTGTTTATATGTTTTGAATAGTATCTTTATTTTACATTTTATGTAATCTTAGATAAAAATAAATAATCATATTTAATTTTTCATGTATCATAAATCATAATTATATTTTATTTAATGTTTTAAGTTTTAATATTTATAAATAATTATATAAATGTGTAATTTTTGATAAAAATAAATAATATTTTAGATCAATTGAATAAGTTTTGAACAATTTGATAAGTGTGAAAAACTTCTTAAATTTGGCCAAGTGTTCAGGCGCATGAGCACTGTTTGGGCGCATGAGAACTGTTTGGGCGCATGAGCACTGTGGGCGCATGAGCACTGTTTGGGCGCATGAGCACTGTTTGGGCGCATGAGCACTGTTCGGACGCATCTGTTTGGGTGTTTCTTCTTTGGACTGTTTTGGGTTTTTGGAAAATTTAAATTTAAATAAAAAATGAAAACCCAAAACGTTTAGGCCCGAACCGGTTTTCAAACTGGCCCGGACCGGTTCGATAGATCTGAATATCCTAGCCCTGAAACCGGTTTAGGAACCGAACCGGTTTGAACCAATAAACTAGTTGAAACCGGACCGGTTTGAAACCAAACCGGTTTGGCCCCAAAAACCATTTTGTACACCTCTAGTTCTTGCCCCCCCCCCTCCCCCCTATGAGCTAGTCCATTTGTTGGGTGATTCATTGCTCACATGTTTGAGGTTTGCTGTCGTTAGTCCAGTGAGTGAGATTTCTGCTCATTGTAGTCCCTAAGCGAGCTATAGATTGTGAGTGAGCTTTCGGGGAGTAGTGATCGAGCGTAGAATACTAGTGGAAAAATCTTCCTTTATTCAATTTTTTAAAAGGGAAGAGACGCTTCTCGCATCTTCATAGGAACTCTTATACTTCGATCACAAATAGCCTATGTGACGACCCCAAAAATAAAGTTAGCAAATTGCTGAGAAAGGAGGCATCATTGGCTAAACCCACGATGTGATGACCTCAAAAATTAAAGTTAGAAAATTTTATTTTATATAAGTTAAACCTATATTTATGTGTGTTTTTAATAAATTAAAGTCCTAAGGTGTCGTTAGGTGATAAAATTTTATATGTATATGTGTTCTAGCATATAAAATGTGTATAAATTGCATGTATACATGATTCTTTACGTGTGCATGTAGGGATACATTTGAGACATTTGAGAACATTTGTAAAATGTTAAGAATGTTAAATAATAAGATTATGTGATTAGTTGCTTGAATTACATATTTCTCATTTAACATGTAGTAAGTTAAGATTACAACTTAAACGTTTAACGAAAACATCAACTTAATATCTTAATCGTTTATTAAGACATGAACTTAAACACTAAGCATGCTTTTAATTTTTACACCTAGCATATCGATTGTCACTTAATGGGTCTATAGGCAACAACTCATCAAACCTAAGATGAAAACTAATGATGGTATCTCTCCCACCACACCTCTCGGCCGAAGGCCCAAACCACAACCTCATCATCAAGCCCACACTAATCATCCTTCTAAACTTGGCACTTGACATGCATGACTAATTGACACCTACTCAACCTAGAAACACACCTCATCACCTATGTGAGGAGGTATTATGAAGATCAAATTAATCTTTCTTCCACCAAAAGTTCTCGGCCGACTTCCATGCATTGACACCAAACTTAAAACACCAAGCAACCTTCTAAAGGCCACTTAACCACTCTACTTTAACACCTCATTATAAGTCATCATTGCTAGTGTGCTGGGTGGCAAACTCTTAACCCACTTAGTGCCAATCTCTTGGCTACCAGGCACCACAACCGCCACCACACCTTCGCCCGGTTCACATGCATCATCATCAACTAACACTAAGCACATTCCATATGTTGACACCTAGACCCTAAAGACACCAACTCATCCAAGCTATGAATTGAAATCATTATTGGACATAAACTCTCGACCACTTGAACATGTCAACCGCCATCAAACCTTCTTCATATTGTTCATCATTCCACTTTCTAAACACCACCGAAACCGCCACTCTTTACACCAACAATCCCTCAACACCCTTATCAATTCCTCTCGGCTACAACACCACACAAACCACCATCTTACTCCAAGAATCCTCTTGACTCTCGATTGTTATACCATCAAAAACACAACAAATCATTATCAACAACTTTGAAGAAACCTTCAAGAGCAAGAACACTTTGGAATCCAAAAGCCATCTTCACCCTTCTTCAGCCTTTCTTTTCATATATTGACAAGGTTTGATTCTTATAAACTATGACAAACAAAATTTAAAAGAGTTACACATGTGTTATACATACATATGTAACTAACTTATTATGTATCAACATCAAAACTATTTATCAAATTTCTTGAACATTTGATTTTTATTAAAAATCAGTAAGGGAAAAGTTTAAAAACTAAAAATTTAAGGATTTTATAAACCACGAATTTAAATAGAATTTAAAGGGTTAAAACATATGATATTTTATGAATTATTAAGTAAAATAGGTTAAATATTTAAATGACTGTGATTGTGGGAAAAAGAATTAGAAATCTATCAGAAAATATCGAAAATAATAGTCTGGAAATTTTGGGAAATTATTAATTGATATACTAATTTATATGATTTATTTAAGGAAAATAACAGAAAATGCTTAACAAAAGATTTAAAGATGATAAAAATCTAGAAAAATTATATGATGACCTTTATGGTAATTGTAATTTCAGAATAAATTTCATGAATTAATTCATTAAAATAATAAAGTTACATATTTAAAATGTATAATATGGAGAAAATCTAATTAAATAGATCTCTCCGACTTATTTATTCAGTAAGTTGTAATCTTATTTATATTGCATCAATAATTTTGTTAAGTTATTAAACCTATGATCTCACCGACTTTATGTTGACTATTTTGAGTATGTTTTTTCAGGTAATCAGAAATGACTTATAATCTTATGCTTACATTTGATGTTTACAATGGATGGTACAATGTAATAGGAAAGATATGTGTAAAAGTAACCGTGAATCTGATTGATCTCAGCATATCGATGGATGCACATGTCCACTACTACTGAGAAGACTATGAAGTGGTTACTTGAATCCTTTTGTAATAGGGTTGCAGTATTATATGTAAAAGTCTAAGTTAAGACAAGTTTTGTATATGTTATAAATGTAACCCGAATCTATAAATGACTAATGTACTGTTACTTTAAATTACTTTGGTGTGATTGTTTATAACTGTAATCAATGTGTTCCAAACCGATAGTTGCATCAAAGCATTTCACGCTTCCGCCGGGATGTGACAGCTTGGTATCAGAGCCATTGGTTATAGAGAATTAGGTATTATTAGTAAATGCCTAGACTATAACCATAAACTCATATGATAACAAATTATCAATGTGATATTGTTTACTCTCTATGATTTTATGTGATCATATCCATGCTTAGACAAAAATGAAACTTGAGATATGTATGATTATTATGTGAAATTTTGTAAATCATAAATTAAATTCTGTAAGAATTTTTGCAGTGTGAGTTCTGATAATTCTGATAGCCACTATAATAAAGCTGACCCTTCTGATTATAGCAACCATAGAGAAACAACACCTGAGATAAAACCTCAGAACGAAGTAGAAACACCTCAACCTGAGACCTAGACCAACACAGCGCCAAAGTTTTACGTCCGACGTGCACCAGTAACAATGGGAGGCTATACAATCATGACACCAAGAAAAAGTGTACGGCGTGGTAAGAAGTTTTCAACTAAGGAAAATAAGGAGCAAGAAAACAAAGACCTAGAAACCCTTTCCCCGACATTTGATATAACACCTGCAACCCAACCTGATAATTCCGAAACTGAAGAAAGAGGAGTTAAGAGGCAAAGTTTGGAGGAATGTCAAATGAAGACTACTAAGAAGATTCTTAAGAAGGTTAAAAGAATACAATGAGAAATTTTAATCCTTTAAGAAGATGTCAAGGAAGTGAAGAAAGAAAGCAAAAGTATCTTCACTAGGATGTGGAATTGGGTGTGGGGAGACTAGAGAAATAGGAAACCCTATATGTTATACAACATTTTCAGATATATGAAATAAGAAAATAATATAACATTTCGCTTATGATTATGATATAATATGAGTAAAATGTAAGTAATAATAATATAATTGGTATGTAGTGAAATATGCCGCCAAGAAGAGTTACACAACCAGTACGAAGGACTTCACGTGTCGGGCGACCAAGAACTAGGTTTATAGAAGAAGCCCCGCCAGCAAATACTACCACAAATGAGGATGAGAGGATTTCTCGGATAGTAACTCAACAGCTGGAAGCTGCAATACCTACATTAGTGACTCAGCTTCAACAAGCTCTTAATTTTGAAAGAGTGCCGCCTGGAGACAATGGACCAGTACACACTAACGAAGCGAAGAACCATGAAGAGGAAGCTATAGATGAAACTAGAAAAGGTTGTTCTTATAAGACTTTTATGTCTTGTAAACCCTGAGACTTTGATGGAAAGGGTGGAGCAGTGCAAGCCTTACACTGGTTAGAGGAAATGGAGTCAGTTTTAGATATCAGTGATTGTGCTGATAACTGCAAAACCAGGTTGCTTCGCATTCTCTTAAAGGAGAAGCACAATCTTGGTGGAAAATGGAAATCCAAACAAAGGGAAAGAATGTTATGAATGAATTAAGTTGGGAGGAATTTAGGAAATTAATGATTGAAAAATACTGCCCCTATAATGAATTAGAAAGGATAGAAGTAGAATTTTTAGCACTGGAAATGAAGGGTCCTGCTATACATGAATTTTCTAGATTGGTGCCACATTTAGTGACCCCAGAAACAAAAAGAATAGGGAGATACATCTGGGGTTTAGTACCATAGATAAGAGGAATGGTGAAATCTACAATGCCAAAAACTTTTCAAGATGCAGTGACTCTAGCAGGAAGTTTGATAGACAAAATGATTAGAAACGGATCATTAACTACAACCAAGGTAGGAGAGAAAAGGAATGGAACAATAACATAGGAAGGAATTTTGGAGGAAACTGGAACAAGAAGGTAAACAAAAACCAGAAAGAAATTATATGGGAATAGCGTAGGAAGAAAGGCCACGGACAGAAAGTCAACCTTGGTGCAATACCTGCAAAAGGTATCATGTTGGGAGTTGTATGCTGGTAATTTGTTATAATTGCAAGAAGAAGGGCCATACATCAAAAGAATGTAAAGGACCGACAAATTCCAAGCCAGTATGTTACCAGTGTGGAAAAGAAGATCACCTTCGCAATAGATGCCCGAAACTGAAAGGAAAAGCTTCAAAGAATCCCAACAATACACATGGTCGAGCATTTGTACTTCAAGCTGAAGAAGCACGATAAGAACCAGAAGTGGTGATGGGTATGTTCCTTATTAATGATCAATACGCAACTGTGTTATTTGATACGGGAGCAACCCAAAGTTTGTCTCAAATCATTTCAAACCCTTACTTGGATTAACATCAGAGAAATTAAAAATAAGTATAAGATAGAACTAGCTAATGGAAACATGATAGAAGCTAATGAAATTATTCCCAGCTATATTCTAAACTTAGAAAATCATTGCTTTGACATAGATCTGATCCCTATTGAATTAAGAGGTTTTGATATTGTAGTAGGTATGGATTGGTTAAGTAAGAATCAGACAGAAATCATTTGTGGAAAACAAATGATTAAAATCCCTATAATAAAGATAACCAAACTCTTGTCATACACAGCAAGAAACCTAGAGGTCCTATCAGAATGATTTCTTGTATGAAGGCTCAGAAATATTTGAAAAAGAAATGTTTAGCATTTCTGGCCCACATAGTTGATACCAAATCAGTCAAGCAAAACTTGGAAGATGTTCCTATTGTTAGAGAATATCCAAAGGTATTTCCTGATGAGTTACTCAGATTACCGCCCCCTCGTCAAGTAGAATTCAAAATAGAACTAGTACCAGGAACAGCACCAATTACCAAATCCCCGTATCGATTGGCGCTATCAGAAATGAAGGAATTGATGAATCAATTACAAGAGTTGTTGGATAAAGAATTTATACGTCCTAGCGTTTCACCATGGGAAGCTCCAGTCCTATTCGTGAAGAAGAAAGAAGGAACCTTTAGGATGTGCATTGACTATAGAGAACTTAATAAAGTGACTATTAAGAATAGGTACCCTCTCCCTCGAATAGATGACCTGTTTGATCAACTGCAGGGATCAAGCTATTTCTTAAAAATTGACCTGAGATCCGGATATCATCAGTTAAGGGTACAAGAAGAGGATATACCTAAAACTGCATTTAGAACCAGATATGGTCATTATGAGTTCCTTGTGATGCCATTTGGGTTAACTAATGCTCTGGCTGTATTCATGGATCTAATGAATAGAGTGTGTAAACCTTACTTGGATAAATTTGCCATAGTCTTTATAGATAACATATTAATCTATTCTAAAAGTAAGGAAGAACATGAAAAGCATCTAAGGCAAACTTTGGAGTTACTTCAAAAAGAAGAACTGTATGCTAAATTCTCAAAATGTGAATTCTGGAAGTGAGAAGTACAATTCTTAGGACATGTGGTTAGTCAAGATGGAATTCAGGTCGACCCAGCAAAGATTGATGCAATTAAGAAGTGGGAAGCTCCGAAAACACCAACTGAGATACGTCAATTTCTAGGTTTGGCCGGTTATTATAGGAGATTTATAGAAATTTCTCCCGAATAGCCCAACCTTTAACAGAATTGACTCAGAAAGATAAGCCATATGTTTGGGGAGAAAAACAGAACACTGCATTTGCGACTCTGAAACATAAATTATGTAGTGTTCCTATTTTAGCTCTTCCAGAAGGTACTGATGATTTTGTAGTATACTGTGACGCATCACATCAAGGTTACAGATGTGTTCTAATGCAACGAAATAAAGTAATTGCATATGCGTCTCGACAACTCAGAGGAAGTGAAGGAATTATACTACTCATGATTTAGAATTAGGAGCAGTGGTATTTGCACTCAAGATATGGAGACACTACCTATATGGAACCAAATGCATAACTTATACGGATCATAAAAGTTTGCAACATATATTCGATCAAAAGATGTTGAATATGAGACAAAGAAGATGGGTAGAATTACTGAGTGATTATGATTATGAAATCAAGTATCACCCAAGTAAAGCAAATGTAGTGGCAGATGCCTTAAGTAGGAAGGAAAGAACCAAGCCATTACGGGTTCGTGCTATGAGAATGGAGTTACATTCAGAGCTAATAAGTCAAATTCGAGACGCTCAACAGAAATATGAATTGAGAACTGTGATGGAACAGAATGAACAAATAGAAACTATGTCAGACGGAATCCTGAGATTTAAAGGAAGAATTTGGATTCTTGACAATGGCATACTTAGAGAAAATATTCTGAGTGAGGCACACAAGTCAAGATATTCAGTACATCCGAGGAATAATAAGATGTACAAGGATTTGAGAAACCAGTATTAGTGGCCAGGAATGAAGAAATCAGTTGCAAAATTTGTAGAAAGATATGATATATGTTCAAGAGTTAAAGCCAAATATCAGAAACCCTCTGGATGTTTGCAACAGCCAGAAATTCGTGAATGGAAGTGGGACTAGATTACTATGGATTTTATGACCAAACTACCCAGAACCTCAAATGGATACGACACGATATGGTTATAGTCGATAGACTGACTAAATTAGCTTATTTTGTATCAATTAGAGAAGATTATAAAATGGAGAGATTAGCTAAGATTTATATGAAGGAGATCATGTCTAGACATGGAATACCAATCTCAATTATATCAGACAGAGACAGCTGATTTACTTCAAGATTTTGGCAGACTTTGCAAAAAGCATTAGGGACTAAAATAAATATGAGTACAGCATATCATCCACAAACTGATGGACAGAGTGAGAAAACCATCAAAACATTAGAAGATATGTTGCGAGCTTGTGCATTAGATTTTGGTGGTAGTTGGGATACGCACTTACCTCTGATAGAACTTTCATATACAATAGCTATCATGCTAGTATAGGGGTAGCTCCATTTGAAGCTTTATATGGAAGAAAGTGTAAGTCACCTTTGTGTTGGAATGAGGTGGGAGATAGACAACTTACAGGCCCAGAACTTATACAAGAAACATCTGATAAGATCTTCGAAATTAAAGACAGATTGAAGGCAGCACGTGATAGACAGAGAAGTTATGCTGATAAAAGAAGAAAGCCGTTAGAATTTCAAATCGGGGATAAAGTGTATTCGAAAATATCTCCCTCAAAGGGAATTATCCGATATGGGAAAAGAAATAAGTTAAACCCTAGGTATGTTGGACCTTTTGAGATAATTGATAGGATTGGTCCTATAGCATATAAGTTAGACTTACCTCAGGAATTAAGTGGAATACATAACACCTTCCATGTATCTTGTCACACCCCAACCTTAACGGCGGAAACGTTGAGATGTGAGGGTTAAGATTGTTCATGCCACACAACACTGCTTCAAAGTGTAAATATTATTAAATAACTATTTCATGTCAACATTGACATAATATAAGTCTCAAATTAAACAAACATAACATAAATAAAAATTTAACATCAACTTCTCATAGCATGATCTTTATTTTCTCTGGGTCTGAATTCCTAGATGATTTTATATCTTCAAAGCATTACTAAGCTTGAGCATTTCCTGAAACATGTTAAAAATATAAGGTCAACATATAATGTTGGTGAGTTCCCATAGATTGTACATACATATATAAAAATCATTTAAAAATGCAATTCATGTCATAGGTTAAAGGACAATGCAAAGATAAATGGATAAACAAGTGTAACAATCAAACCTTGACAAATATGGCCACAACGAAATTATACGATTAGCTAAGTGTACTTGGTTCAAATGGTGATCAAGAATACGTCACCAGGAGCTGGCAATAACCTCGGCTTTAGCACCAAATAGACTTATCAGGCCCATAGATCTATGACGTCGCTAGGCTAGCAATAGTTAATGATTGTATTTTACAAGTGTCAATCATATAATAATTACAAGAATCCAAATAACCATGACAAAATATAAAATGAATTGCACGAGTGTTACAAGAGTATAAACTTCTTTACAAGTGTGCTTTTAATAAGGTTAACATGTTTCACCCCAAATGTGTGAAATAAAATAAAATGGGGTATGGAAAACTCACATGAATTATAAGGATGAACAAGATGGAGTCTTGTACTAGCGCCGAAGGTTCATTAAAGTTCAACCTAGAGAACGGCGTTTAAAGTTAAATCATAATTATTATAATTTAAACGGCTACACGGGAATATACGGTTTCTTTGGGGTTATAGATAGCAACGTGATAGTATAATAAATTTTCATTTGGAAACTCATAAATCGTTTAACCGAATTATAAATTATAGCATTAGACACAATAAAAATTTATGTTAGAATTTTAAATAACTATTTAAGAAATAACTTCATTAGTAAGAAATTAACATTTTATAATTAAAGAATTTATTAGAATACTATTTGATATAGTATTAATTTGTAGTCTTAAATTATTTTATAACAAATGATATAGTCTTAAAATAATTTCATAACTACAATAGATGAAACATTTTTTATATATATATATATATATATATATATATATATATATATATATATATATATATATATATATATATATATATATATATATTCTTCTATATACATAATCTAAACTTGTAATTATATATATTTTTTTTGTAATAACGTTATAAATTTACAAATCCAGAAAGAGTTTAAATTATAATTTAGAGGAAAATATTTCTAAATAAATCTCTAAATTAGTATAAGTTATAAAAATGATTTTTATATTAATTTAATAATATTTAAAATTTTCTAGAATTAATTATTCTACAAAAATCAAGTTTTAAAAACAAAATGCAGGTGCCCGGGTTCGAACCCGGGACCTCCTGCCCATCTCCCTTCCGCTTTAACCGGTGGGCCAAAGCCCCAAATCCTGTCTTAAAACGCAAAATAATTAATAAAAGTTATAACTGAAAGAATCCCCAATTCCACCATGAACCCTAGAATCAAATCGATTCAATTGATCACCCAATCACTGATGTTACAGAAATTAACCTTGGGGCTTTGATTCCCCATGATTAATCGAATGTGTGGGTGTTAGAATCACCTGGAGTGGCTACGGAATTGTTGCGTACGAGTCCGAGCTAGTGCCGCTATTGTGGTAGCTTTGATTCCACCAGAATATAAGGACTACAATCAAATTCGTTGAACCAGGAGCTTCTAATGGTGTTTATGAATGAAAGCCCTCGGTCAATTTTGGTGTGAGGTGTGCAGAGGCTAGTGTTCGACTAAGTTGCAGGTTCAATGAGTTCGCAAGTGTAATTCTGATGATTATGTTGATTTCAGGTGAAATTAGGTGTATATTATGTTTAGAAACGTCTTTAGGATGATTACCCCTCATTTAATTGCACTTGATTGCATCTGTTTCAAGCCGTTGACACCCATGTTTTGAATAATTTGCGGTTTCGATCGAGAGAGACGAAACCGTCGATTAAAGCTCGAATTGAAACTGCTGTGATGTTCGAAACTGATGTACGGGTGTAAAGAATGGTTTAATTGGGTTAAATTCGGTGAGTTTCGAGGGTTTTGGGGTTGGCCGGAGCTCCGCCGGAGTTTGGCCGGGAAATCGGGAATGGGGGTTTGGGTTTTTAAAATATTACACTTTAGCCCCTGTGATTTGAAACTTAACATTTCCAGCCCAATGTTTGGGTTTGTTCTTAAAAAATTACAGTTTGGGTCCCTACGATTTTACTTTTATTATTTTATGCCCAAGTTACTAATTTACAAGTTTTTCTAAATATTAAAATAATTAGACTTATATAATTTTTATTTAATTCATAGGTTATGATTATTATTATTATTATTATTGCTAACTTAATTATTTAATAATAAAACAAATTATAATAATTCCAAATACCAAATAAGATCAAGATAAAAGGAATTACAAATGAGCCCTCATATTTGTGTTAATGACTAAACAACCACTTACAAGAGATAACGGAGATAACAAACAATTTAACAAATATACGAGAGATCACAGTCTCCCCAACTTTAAGAAATTTCGTCCCGAAATTAAAGATAAGACTAAACGAACAGATAGGGGTATTTCTTCTTCATGTGATCCTCGCGTTCCCAGGTGAATTCGGCTCCACGTTTATTTTCCCAACGAACTTTGACGATTGGCGTGGTAGTTGTTTGGGTCTACTTCAATGTTCGATCCATAATCTCAACAGGTTTCTCAACAAAATGCAAGGACTCGTCTATTTGAATCTCCTCCAAAGGAACATGTAAATTTTCATCGACGAGGCATTTTCTCAGGTTTGAGACATGGAAGATAGGATGAACCCCGCTAAGTTCAGAAGGTAGCTCCAATTTATAAGCCACTTTTCCAACTCTTTTCAGAATCTTGAAAGGTCCTACAAACTGTGGAGCTAACTTGCCCTTCTTCCCAAAGCGAACAACACCCTTCCATGGTGAGACCTTGAGTAGAACCATGTCGTTGACTTGAAACTCCAATGGTTTGCGCCTTTTATCTGCGTAACTCTTTTGTCGACTTCTAGCCACCTCAAGGTTTTTACGGATTTTGGAGACTCTATCGGTCGTTTCTTGAATGAGTTCTGGACCGGTAATGAAATTTTCACCGATGTCAGTCCAGCAAATCGGAGAACGACATTTTCGACCGTAAAGAGCTTCGAATGGAGCCATTTTGATACTTGAGTGGTAACTGTTATTATAAGAGAATTCCGCTAACAGTAAATGCGTATCCTAGTCACCACCAAAGTCGAGAACACAAAGACGTAGCAAATCCTCAAGGGTTTGAATAGTTCGCTCGGTTTGACCGTCCGTTTGAGGATGGTAAGCCGTGCTTAAATCCAGTTGAGTACCCAAGAGTTCTTGCATAGAAGACCAAAAGTGTGAAGTGAAATGAGCATCTCGATCGGATATGATGTGCAAAGGCACGCCGTGTCGACTCATAATTTAATCGATATAAATACAAGCCAACTTTGAAACTTTGTAAGTGTCTCGTATTGGTATGAAATGTGCTGTTTTGGTCAAACGGTCAACAATCACCCATATACTATCATGACCACGAGGAGTACGAGGTAACTTGGTTATGAAATCCATGGATATGTGCTCCCATTTCCACATAGGGATTTCAGGTTGTTTCAATAAGCCACTAGGTCGTTGATGTTCCGCTTTGACCCTTGCACACGTGAGGCATTTGGCTACATATGAAGCAATATCCTTCTTCATCCCTGGCCACCAATATTGGCCACGCAGATCCATATACATCTTATCAAACCCAGGGTGAATAGAGTAACATGTTTGATGAGCTTCGTTCATGATGAAGTTACGAAGGTTATCACGATTTGGAATCCAAAGTCGGTTCAAGAAATACAACATGCCATTCGGTTTTGTTTCCAGTTGTGACCGGACGTTAAACGCTAGTTCTTCCTCCTCACTTTCTTCAGTTAACGACGCTTGTTGAGCCTCGCAAATGCAAAACTCGAGGTCACTATCAATCCTTATATTTTAAAGCATGATAGTAGCCTCATTGACATCCACGTGAATCTCCGTATCAAATTCTCCCAGTGTGTCAAACAATTGTCTTCTATCTCGAATTTCTTGAAGTGAGACAGTCTTATTGTGGATCTTGCGGCTCAGCGCGTCGGCTACAACATTCGTCTTTCTAGGATGATAACAAATGTCATAGTCGTAGTCGCTAATCAACTCAATCCAACGTCGTTGACTCATGTTGAGATCCTTTTGATTGAACACGTGTTAAAGGCTCTTGTGATCGGTGTAGACTATACATTGCGTCCCATAAAGGTAGTGCCTCCAAATCTTTAAGGCAAAAACCACGGCACCAAGTTCAAGATCATGGGTTGTGTAGTTCACTTCATGAACCTTCAATTGTCTTGATGGGTATGCTATGACCTTTCCTCGTTGCATGAGCACACAACCAAGGCCTTGATTAGACGCATCACAGTACACAGTAAAATCGTCATTTCCATCAGGGAGGGTTAGAATACGAGCGTTACACAACTTGCGTTTCAGCGTCTCGAAAGCCTCTTCTTGTTTAGGTCCCCATTCAAAAAGTCTATTCTTTTGGGTTAGTGCCGTAAGTGGTTTGGCAATCTTTGAGAAATTTGCAATGAATCTACGGTAGTAACCCGCTAAACCAAGAAAAGAGCGAACTTCAGTTGGGGTCGTGGGAACACACCAGTTTTTCATGGCTTATATTTTAGCAGGATCAACGTGAAGTCCTTGTCTATTCACTACATGACCTAGAAATTGAACTTCTTCAAGCCAAAATTCACACTTAGAGAACTTGGCATACAGTTGCTCCTTCTTCAAGAGTTTGAGAACTTGTCGCAAATGCAACTCGTGATCGGTTTTTGTCTTGGAATAGATGAGAATATCATCGATGAACATAATCACGAATTTGTCCAAATACGGTTTACATACTCGATTCATGAGATCCATGAAGATAGCAGGTGCATTAGTTAAGCCAAAAGGCATAACCATGAACTCATAATGTCCATATCGAGTACGGAAAGCGGTTTTTGGAATATCATTGTCATGGACTCGCAATTGATGATATCCAGAGCGTAAATCGATCTTCGAGAATTGCGTAGCTCCTTGAAGTTGATCAAAGGGGTCATCGATTCGAGGGAGAGGGTATCGGTTTTTGATGGTGAGTTTGTTGAGTTCCCGATAGTCGATACACATGTGAAACGAACCATCTTTCTTCTTCACGAATAGCACAGGTGCACCCCATGGTGAAGAGCTAGGATGAATGAACCCTTATCAGTCAATTCTTGTAGTTGACTGGCTAGTTCTTGCACTTCTGAAGGTGCAAGACGATAAGGTGACTTAGCCACAGGATTTGCACCAGGAATCAGATCAATCTTGAACTCAACTTCTTGAACGGTAGGTAACCCACTAAGATCCTCGGGAAACACATCGAGAAAGTCTCGTACAACGGGAATATCCTTAAGTTCCTTCCCCTTGGCTTTCGTGTTGACTACATAAGCCATAAAGGCTATGTAATTCTTACTCAAGAACTTTCGGGCCTTGATACACGACATAATCTTGAGTCATTTACATGATCTCTCCCTTTGGCTTTCGTGTTGACTACATAAGCCATAAAGGCTATGTAATTCGAATGCACTTCTCGAATCAAATAGTTTCCGTGTAGTGTTTGGCTAACCAATCCATACCAATAATGATGTCGAAACTCCCCAATTGCATAGGAATAAGGTCAATAGGAAATTCTTGCTTGTTAAGGCTCAAGACGCAATCACGAATGACGACGTCAACAACGATAGATTTTCCATCAGCGACCTCGACCGTTGATTGATGTCGTTTGGTCGGTCAAAAATAAGTAATAAAGTGTGCCTATTACCCTTAATATTAAAGAGAAGTAGGGTGTCGAATCATAGGGAATTTTTGGTTAATGTTTAAGTCAACAAGGTTGATTACTGAATTGAAATTAATAGAATGACAAATTGCAATAATGTAAACTCAAAAGATTGATTGATTGCTTGACTTAAAAACAAGTAATGTAATATGAAAGATGAATTAACAATTAATTAAAAAGGGTAGTCATTCCCGGGATTCAGATTCAAAGACAATATTAGTTCTATTCGATTAAGATGAATCACAACAAATGATTTCTATATAATGATCATATACTTGTTAAACAATTACAAGGGACTAATTTTTATGAGTAGACAGTGGCAATACTGAAAACTGAACCAATCAATTAGAATTGCAAACATTCAACAACTTCAAATCATTGACTTCAATTTAGAATATCAAATAGAAAAACAACTCAATTAAACAAAACAAATAATTGTCTTACAAGAATCTTTCACCCTGGAACAACTACTAAACGAATTAGCCGCTCATGGTTATGTATTGATCTTCAAATCTCATGTAGAAAGGCATTATTCGTAATGGATTGATGAATTGGAAGCTTGGAATGATGGAAAATAAAGTGGAAAATCGTCTTTGATCGTCCTTGGAGGCTAGAGGCCAGTCCCCTTTTGAAACCCTAATGTTAAGGTTTAAATAGGTTTTGAAATTTGAAACAACCCTCAAAATATCACGTTAAATCGTAACTTACGGCCTATAGGCCGTAGGTTACGGCCTACCATCAACCAGATGGCCAAACCTTCTGTCTTACGGGGTTCACAGACGGTCTTGGCACAGGGCCGTAAGTTACGACCTGAGGCCGTAGCTTACGGCCTCCCTGCAAGTTGCACAGTTTTCTTTATTTTCAGCACCTTTCAACCCGTAGTCATGGTATCCTTTTATCCTTCTCAAATAAAGTCTGTTAAGCTTCATTTAACCTATAATTCAAACACGCAACAAAGTAATATTGTTTGACATATAAAATATATTAAAAGTGCAATATTATCTATAATAAGTGCATGCATATTAACCAATCATCACATCCCCACACTTGACATTTGCTTGTCCTCAAGCAAACTCGCTTGTAACACTAAACCTTCTTTAGACAAAAACAATCCCCATTTCTTCACAAGTGCTAGCTAAAGTTCAAAGTCATACCCGGTTCAATCATAAAATCAAAAGCATTACAATTTTTCTCAGACCATGAATTAAGAATCATCTACCCGGGCCTAATAAGCTTAAGTGTTTTCCCAATGCATGCAACACACCCCTCACAAGTGTCACTCTTCTCGGTTTAATTTCTGGACTAGTGAAAGATGCACTATTTTATTTCTGTAGTACTCTCAAACCAAGAAAAGAAACACAATTACCATAAGCTTGCCTAACAATCATAACTCCACCACTTAATTCAAGTAAATGCACAAATCATAAGGACTTTACAAGGGTTGTAACATTAGGCTAGGGTTAGGGTGCGGAAAAGGAATTTAAAAGTGGCTAAAATGGTAATGGAATCCAATTAGATATGCTATAACAACTACTAATAACTACTCACAATTCGGGTAAAGTTGACCCGTTATTCTTCTGACTCAACAATACTCAACTAACAAAACTTGGGCACTTTGTTCACCCATACTCATAACTCTTTCTTTTCTTTTCATTTTTCTTTTTTTTTTAATTTTTTCTAAACATAAAAATAATGCAAACAACTAACACACTTAGCAATATCTAAAGGATTCCACTACACGGGTAACAAGAAACACTAGGTTTAAAAGACTCACAGGGTTAACATATATGGGTTGACAAAACGAAAGGTTGGGGCTCTGCAGGGTTTCTAAAGGAATATTGTTGGATAGGAAATAAACACAGAAAAAGGCTAACAAAAACAATGGGTTAATCCTAATGCCTTACTCATCTTTGTGCAATAACTTAGTTTGTGGTCTCGAAATGTATCTATTAGGCAAGTTCTAGAATCATGAATTTATCTGGTAATTAACACAAAAGAAAATTGTGCAATCATTCCTAATAATATTCTAATGCTCATATAAAAAGGCTCAAACATCTCATCAAAAATTGTGTGGAATAGGGTTGCCGATATGAAGCATGCATAAAATCCAACCCGCCAGCTTATTACCCCCGGTTAGACACTTCTAATAATTCATAATCTTTTATTATCCTTTTTTTTAACCAACCATGACTAAGGACCACTACTTATGCACAAGTTACTTAATAGGTCTTGATTTACATTGACGAATTCCAGTTTTCATGCATTTGAGATTCGCCCAAAAACAAATTAAAATTTTCAATTTCACCAATTTTTTTTAATTACCCCATCCCCACACTTAAAGTAGACATTGCCCTCAATGTCTAAAAACCGACTTTTTTTATAGCTACGGGAATGACACATCAAACTATATCATCACCATAACATGTTACAACCATTACCACATTGTTACCCAAGTAAGACTAAGCAGACACATCAAAAACAAGAAAAATAAAACAAAACAAACACACCATACTAACTAAAGTCATGAACAAAAATTAGAAATAGATGCACCTGTAATTGCATTCACCAAGTGAGAAGATCCTAGACTTGCCCAAATACCTCTCCAAAGCTAGCAACAATTACCTGCAAGATTTCTAAAAGTGTGTAGAAGCAAGCTTCTCACGTTGTGTCAAAATTAACACTTCAAAATCATGCAATTCCAATTTCCTTTGGCTAACTATTTCCACAAAAACAAGTGTATATCATAATCCACTTTCCGTTCATGACTTCAAAACAAAAATAAACCTAACTCACTTTCGTAGGAATCGCGGTTGCATTTAGCATATGCAACAAGCCTTTTAAACCCCTCGGTAGACCCAAGTGGAAGATTGAAGTCTCGTGAGGTTTGTAGGGAACACACCCACAAAGTTCTTGTAACTAAAGAAACCTTGTTTTCACCCCACCCCCTCTTTAGAAACAAAGTCGTCCCCGACTTTAACTTCAACATACTGACCGGGTAAACATCCCCATACTTACGTTTGACTGTTGGTTTCCTGCAAAACTTGTTAAACCACACTAAAACCAAACAAAACACAAGAAAATCTAATCGAATAAAACAAAATACGAACACAAAAGAAAAGACACACCACGGGTTGCCTCCCGGAAGCGCTAAATTTATAGTCTTCAGCCAGACTTGATACCTGGGTTTCAGTTGTTAGTTTCATTATCCGAGATGCTTATAGCAAAGCTCTCGGATTGCTTTGACGGTCCATTGATGTCATTAACATCCAAATATGGCTTCAAGCGTTGTCCATTGACAACTTGTCTCAAATGATCATCCAAATCTTTGATTTCCACCTCACCATATTTACCTATTCTCTTAACCAGATACGGACCCGTCCACTTGCTCTTAAGCTTACAAGGAAATAGCTAAGTCTGGAATCGTATAACCACACCCTTATGTTCACATCAAACTTCTGTAACTTGATCTTTGCATCGTGCACAGCTTTTGTCTTTGCTTTGTAAGCAGCAGCTGTCTCATAAGCATCATCTCTGACTTCCTCAAGCTCAGTCAATGTTAACTTCCTCAAATTACCTGCAGTATCATAATCCATGTTAACTTCTTTAATAGCCCATAAAGCCCTATGAACTAACTCAACAGGTAAATGACATCCTTTCCCATAAACCAATCGATAAGGTGTAGTGCCAATAGGTGTTTTCTAGGCCGTACGATATGCCCATAAAGCATCATCCAAACGAATGGCCTAATCCTTTCGGTTGGGTCGTACGATCTTTTGCAAAATCTCTTTAATTTGCCTATTGGACACTTCGACTTGCCCATTGGTTTGTGGGTGATATGGTGTTGCAATCCTATGATCCACACCATATCGTTTGAGTAGTTTGCCAAATTTAAAGTTTTTAAATGTAACCCCCCATCATTATGATCACACGGGGAATTCCAAAACGTGTAAGAATGTTTGATTGAATAAATTTGCAAACTACTACATGATCATTGGTTTTGGTGGCGATTGCTTCGATCCATTTAGACACATAATCCACCGCCACCAAAATGTACAAATTGCCATAAGAGTTCGGGAATGGGCCCATGAAATCGATTCCCCAAACATCAAAGATGTCTACAACTAGAATCGGTTGCATGGCATCTCATTCCTTCTAGAAATGCTACCCATCTTTTGACAATTTGTACAATGCCTAGCAAACTCTAATGCATCTTTAAAAATTGTTGGCCAATAAAGCCCACTAGCTAGCACTTTTTGTGCTGTTTTGTGTCTGCTGAAATGGCCCCCGCATGCGGATGTATGCAAATGTCTCAGCACACTTTGAAACTCTTCATCGGGTACACATTTACGAATCACTTGATCAGCTCCAATCTTGAATAGGTCTGGCTCCTCCCAGATGTACTCTCTTACTCGATGCTCAAAATTCTGCTTCTTGCTCTTAGACCACGTCTCCGGAATCTCACCTGTAAGTAAAAATTAGCAAAGTTAGCATACCATGGTCCTGTAGAAACAGACATTAGAAATTCAAGGAATTTCTCATTGATCTCGTCGTCATCAGAAGCATCATTCTCATGAACAACCCGTGACAAATGATCAGCTACAACATTTTCACTACCTTTTTGTCACGGATTTCCAAATCAAACTCTTGTAATAGAAGGATCCACCGAATTAGGCGAGGCTTGGCATCCTTCTTCACCATGAGGTATTTGAGCGCACTGTGATCAGAGTAAACAATTACTTTACTACCCCATATGTAAGATCTAAATTTATCCAAAGCATATACTACTGCAAGTAACTCTTTTTCTGTTGTTGTGTAATTTAAATGAGCATCAGATAAAGTTTTGCTTGCATAGTATACGGCAACGGGTTTCTTATCCACCCGTTGACCCAAAACAGCCCCGATAGCAAAATCACTTGCGTCACACATAATTTCAAATGGAATTGTCCAATCCGGTGATTGCAATATCGGGGCTTGTACCAATTGTTCTTTAAGCAATTTAAAAGATTTCAAACATTCTTCATTAAAATCAAATGGTACATCTTTCAAAAGTAGGTTACATAAAGGTTTTGTGATGACACTAAATCCCTTAATAAACCTACGATAAAACCCCGCATGACCCAAAAATGACCGAACCCCCTTAACATTGGTTGGAGGTGGCAATGTAGATATAACTTGTATCTTTGCCCTATCCACCTCCATTCCTTTTTCGGACACAACATGACCCAAAACAATACCCTCCTTTACCATGAAATGACTCTTTTCCCAACTCAAGACCAAATTCATTTCAACACATCTTTTAAGCACTTTAGACAATTCATTTAAACATAACTCAAAAGACGGGCCCAAAACTGAAAAATCATCCATAAAATCTCTAGGGAATCCCCAACCATATCTGAAAAGATACTCATCATGCACCTTTGAAAGGTGGCTGGGGCATTACACAGCCCGAATGGCATTCGCTTGAATGCAAATGTACCATAGGGGCATGTGAATGTGGTCTTTTCTTGGTGGTCATGATGTATAGCTATTTGGTTATAACCTGAATATCCATCTAAGAAACAATAAATTTCTGACCTGATAACTTCTCAATGATTTGGTCAATAAAGGGCAAAGGAAAATGATCCTTTGAGGTGGCTGCATTCAATTTCCTATAATCAATACAAACACGCCACCCGGTTACAGGCCGGGTGGCTAATTGCTCACCTTGTTCACTCTTAATTACCTGAATGCCAGCTTTCTTGGGTACTGTTTGGGTTAGACTCACCCAAGCACTATCTGAAATGGGATAGATGATCCCTGCATCCAACCACTTGATTACCTCTTTCTTAACTACTTCACGCATGTTAGGATTCAATCTTCTTTGAGCATCTCTTGCGGGTTTAGCATCCTCGTCAGTGATAATCTTGTGCGTTACAATAGATGGGCTTATACCTTTAGATCCGCTATTGTCCAACCAATGGCTGCCTTGTGATCTTTTAACACCTCTAACAATGCTTCCTCTTGCTTTTCATCCAGATCTGTTGCAATAATAACAGGGAGAGTTTGGTCCTCACCCAGAAATGCATATTTCAAGTGCTTTGGCAGATCCTTCAATTCAACCTTCGGTGGACTAATTAATGATGGCTTCAACCAAGATGAAATCTCCTCAGGTAAGTTCTCCACATGATGTGTCCATGGAGGCCTACCTTCTTTAAATGCCATCACTATCACACTCTTCAATTCTTCCATCAGCTCTTGTTACTGCTCAAACCTATCATAAACAAAACACATCTCTGTGGTGTCATCCCCACAGTGAGGGATGCATCTGTCAACGACGTCTGCCATGAAGCATTCATCATCAACCACAGAGTTAGATCCATTTTAAAAAACATTTAATCTGATCTTTCTATTACCAAATGTCATATCAACAGTACCACTGCCACAATCAATCAAACCATGTGCAGTGGCTAAGAAAGGTCGACCTAAAATCATATTTGGTTGTTTTGTTTTATCAGCAGACACATAATCCAATACCAGAAAATCAACAGGATAATAAAACTCCTCAACCATGACAATTACATCTCGCATGATCCCTCTCGAGAGTTTAAAGGTCAAATCAGCTAACACTACAATAGTGTCAGCTTGACGCAGTGGACCAAAATCATATTGATCGTACAAACTCCCGGGAAGGATGCTTACACTAGCTCCAAGATCCAATAACGCCCTTGACATTTTAAAATCACCAACTTGGATAGATATTAAAGGCGTTCCTGGATCTTGTAGTTTAGGTGGAAGGGACCCAGTCAAAACGGCACTAACTGGTTCAGTTAGATCAAGTTTCTTAGGAAACTTATGGTGCCGTTTCTGGGTGCACAAATCCTTGAGATATTTAGCATAGGCGGGAACCTGTTTAATTGCATCAATTAAGGGTAAATTAATTTTTACTTGTTTAAACACTTCCCACATTTCCTCTTGTTGTGGGCCCCTTTTTCTTTCAGAAGCAACTTTCTTTTGGCTTTCCAAAGCTTTAGGAAAAGGAGCAGTCTCCTTTTCCTTAGCTTTAGGAGCTTCTATGTTAGTGCTTAGTTTTGATGTTTCTTGAAAAGTCACTTTTTTTGTTGGTTTCACTTTTATTACAGGTTCCCCCTCACTATCACTTTCATCATCAGGGCCAAAATCTACCACTTCCCCCTCCGTATAGGTTTTAAGTGATGGTGAATTAACCTTATTATCATATACCTTACCAGAACGAAGTATACTTACCTGACTAACTGGATTCTGCTTTGTAGTCTTTGTTCCCGAATACTGGTGAGTTGGGTTGACCTTTGTATCGCTTGGCAGCATCCCACTACTCTTCTTATTTTCATGTAACTTGGTTGCCATTTGTCCCATTTGAGTTGTTACTGGTTGGATGGCCTTGTCACGGAGTTCTATCTTTTGCTCCATCCTCTTAAGAATCTCCAGGACCTCATTGATTCCAATTGCATTGGAAGTTCCTTGACTACTCGGTGTAGGATAGGACCGTTGGTAACCTCCTTGACCATTCTGAGAACGGGGTTGATATTGTTGTCCCGTTCTTTGCCCACTTCCTTGAAAATTTGAATTAGATTGATTATTAGAATTTCCATACCTAGATTCGGATGATTTTTTAGGCCTGGATGGTAAGTGTTGGAGTTTTATAACTCCTGCTACCTCCTTGCAACTGATTCACTTCTTCATATCCAATTTCTCCATAAGGGCATTGCTCAGCCAAATGGCCTAGTTCCTCACATACAGCACATACTTCATAAACTTGACCACCACTTTGCCCTCCAGAACCGAGTTGCGCCAGTTGTTGCTCTATTTTACTCAACCTGTCATGTTCAACTGTAGCGCTAGCAACTGCTTTAACAACCGGATGTCTTGCTCTTCTACCAACTTGGGCTTGCCTCTTTGAATTGGTTGACATCCTTTCTAAATATTCCCAATCTACGGCTTATCATTTGTACCAAATGTCCCATTAGAAATAGAATTCAAATTCTGCAGGTCTTCTGGTGACAGTCCTTCAAGGATGGAATTCAATAGTTCCCAGTCGTCTATACCGTGATGAGGACAATTCTTGATCATCATTTTGAACCTGGTATAAGCTTCATGAAACAATTCACCCGATGCTTGTGTAAAACCCCTTATGTTCTTCCTTGCATCACTAGTTCTCTTATTTGTGAAGAACTCATTCAAAAACTGCTGTTGCATATATTGCCAGGTGAATATAGATGCAGTGGTAAAGATTGAAACCATTGTTGTGCTTTATCCTCTAGTGTAAACTGAAAGAGAACCAATTTGACTTATCTGAGTAAATCCCTGTCCTCCAATGGTGTTACATCTTGCATCATAAGCTGCCAAATGTTGGTAAGGTTCTTCAGTTGCCACTCCATGGTACTTAGGCAAATTTTGGATTGAGTGAGATCTACTTCGAATGATCTTCCCTGGTAAACTGGAAGAACTACTGGTGACGGATTCACTGCGAGTGCTGGTCTGAAATGGCGTTCAATCCCCCTCACAAACCTTGATTTGCCCTTCTTGGTACCCCTTGTGGTGCAATTAGCTGTGGTCCCCTATTTACTGGAGGTCCTCTTAGTCTAGTCCCCTGCTGTTTTTGTTGTCGAGGAGGAGGAGCTTGGTACCTTGGAATTACTAGTTCAGTCTGTTGTTATGGATACTTAACTCCTTCTGGGTCTATTCTATCACCACCAAATCCTGCACTTGTGCCAATACCAATGTCAATACCCTCTCCATGCAATCCCCTGCTGCCTATATAATCAAACCTGTTCTCCAATTGCTCTTCATAATTTTCATAATCTTCTTCATATCCATACGGACCTCCACCATAACTTACCCCTGAAGTATGTTGTGTAAATTTTAATGGGGGTGACTGAAACTGTGGTGGTTGTTGCTGTGAGAAAAGGTTGTTGCTGGATTGATGCTGTTGAACTGAGGGGCCCTCATCTACTATCCTCACATAGGGTGAGGTATAATTAGTGTCAACTCGGGTAATAGCAGGTTGAGTCTCAGGTTGTGTGAAAGTAGGACGTGGTGGTATCGGACTTGTTTCTTGAGTGGTTGTGAATGTTGTTGAGAATAACCCGAATCAGCTGGGGTTGTGCTTTGACCTGTTGTCCCTGAGAATGGTTGACCCGATGGTGGTGGATCAATAGGTTTCTTTGATGGATTGCTTGTATCCTCCATTTTGGTACTCTGTGGGCTTGGAGGAATTCCTGTCCTATGAATAATTCAATTATGACGAGCAGTTTTCTCAATCTCAGGATCGAAAACCAAGGGGGAGTCTTTCCTGATCCTCTTGTGTGATGCATGCAATGTATAATCACCTGCACAACACAAACAAAGCAAAACCACGCGTAACACCGACTTTAAACAAAAAAGAAAAAACTAAAAAGAAATTTTTTTTGGATTTTTTTTAAAACTTTTTATCAACTAAACTAAACTAAACACTAAGCGCACAAATTCCCCGGCAACGGCGCCATTTGATCGATGTCGTTTGGTCGGTCAAAAATAAGTAATAAAGTGTGCCTATTACCCTTAATAGTAAAGGAAGTAGGGTGTCGAATCATAGGGAATTTGTGGTTAATGTTTAAGTCAACTAGGTTGATTACTGAAGTGAAATTAATAGAATGACAAATTGCATAAATGTAAACTCAAAATATTGATTGATTGCTTGACTTAAAAACAAGTAATGTAATATGAAAGACGAATTAACAATTAATTAAAAAGGGTAGTCATTCCCGGGATTCAGATTCAAAGACAATATTAGTTCTATTCGATTAAGATGAATCACGACAAGTGATTTCTATATAATGATCATATACTTGTTAAACAATTACAAGAGACTAATTTTTATGAGTAGACAGTGACAATACTGAAAACTAAACCAATCAATTAGAATTGCAAACATTCAACAACTTCAAATCACTGACTTTAATTTAGAATATCAAATAGGAAAACAACTCAATTAAACAAAAAAAATAATTGTCTTACAAGAATCTTTCACCCGAGAACAACTACTAAACGAATTAGCCGCTCATGGTTATGTATTGATCTTCAAATCTCATGTAAAAAGGCATGATTCGTGATGGATTGATGAATTGGAAGCTTGGAATGATGGAAAATAAAGTGGAGAATCATCCTTGTTCGTCCTTGGAGGCTAGAGGCCAGTCCCCTTTTGAAACCCTAATGTTAGGGTTTAAATAGGTTTTGAAATTTGAAACAACCCTCAAAATATCACGTTAGACCGTAACTTACGGCCTATAGGCCGTAGGTTACGGCCTACCATCAACCAGACGGCCAAACCTTCTGTCTTACGGGGTTCACAGACGGTCTTGGCACAGGGCCGTAAGTTACGGCCTCCCTGCAAGTTGCACAGTTTTCTTTATTTTCAGCACCTTTCAACCCGTAGTCTTGGTATCCTTGTATCCTTCTCAAATAAAGTCTATTAAGCTTCATTTAACCTACAATTAAAACACGCAACAAAGTAATATTGTTTGACATATAAAATATATTAAAAGTGCAATATTATCTATAATAAGTGCATGCATATTAACCAATCATCAACCGTAAAGGATTATTCTAGTTTAGAATGCGGCTTAGCAAGGGTAGGTTCAAATTATAAGGACACAAAACTCTTATCTGCTCCCGAATCAAACAATACAAAAGCATGGCAATTATTTACAAGATACATACCTGCTTAGATATAGAGCTATTGTTGGTACATGGAAGGCAAGGTAGGAATTTTTATTCAACAAGGATTCGAGTAACAGAAAAGTAAGATGTACCATTCACCACGTCGTTATTTGCTTGAGCTTGGTTTGCGTTGATGTTGAAAGCACGTCCTCGAGCTGGTGGAACATTTCCCGCATTGTGGGCGAAAATGGCCGGTTTCGCCACAATTGTAACAAGCTCGATTGGCGACTACAGTAGCGTTGTTTGGGGCGCGATGACACATAGCCACCAGATGCCCGTATTTCTCACAAAGAGAGAAAATTCGGCATGGATTATTTCCCGCATGATGATACTTGCAAGTGTTACACATCGGATGTGGGCCAGTGTAAGCTCTTACCACAGGTGCTTGGTTTGTAATGACAGCTTGCTTTTATGGGGCATTAGGTGCTGTCACATCAAAATTACGGGCAGGTGTGAACTTACGCTTCTTACCCTTGAATGAAGGTTCAGCCTTCACCTCCTTAGTTGCCTCGGGAGTCACCTTTGCTATTGATTTTGTACCCTTCACCGTCAAAGTACCAGCCCTTATGTGATTCTCAGTGAGCTGCGCGGTGATGTTATTGCTTCCTCCAAGGTCGTGGGCCTACTTCCCACAACAGCATCTTGAATTTATGGTGGTACCCCTTTGATGAATTTATCAATGTTGCGGGGTACAGTATCCACCATATGTGGTAAGAGCATACTCAATTCATGATGTCGAGTGGAGTAAGCCAAGTGGTTGCCACTATCTTGCTTGAGGTTCCAAAATTCTTCCTCCAGCTTTTGCAGTTCACTCCTTGGGTAAAACTTTTGGATCATGACATTTTTGAATTCTTCCCAGGTGAGTGCCAAGGCCACTTCTGCACCTCGGTTTCTCTTCTCACTATTCCACCAAGTAAGTGCCCGTTGTTGAAGGACACTCACAGCATAGCGGACCTTAAGCTCTTCGGGACACTCATTATTAATGAAAGTGTTCTCCATGCTTTTGAACCACTCGATAAGTCCAGTGGCTCCCTCCTTCCCACTAAAACTAGTGGGTTTGCAAGAATTGAAGTGTTTGAAGGTACAGGTTCAGTGATTCCCTCCTTGTGTTGTTTTCACCTTGGCCATTGTTCTCACCCCCACCATTATTCCTGTTCACGTTGTTACTATTGTTAGCCAGCAGGGTGCTACTTAGTTCGGCGACCATGGTTGGGAGAACAGCAGCCATTTGCCAGGCAATCATAGCGGCGAGTTTTTGGTCGGAGCTAGCATGTTTTCCATGATGGCTAGACATTTTATATAATATAAATAGAGAAGATATTAGAATTTCAGTGATAACCAGTTCAAATAATCATAAATTTTGAAATTTATAAATGTAAACAGGATGGTTCCATTTGGTACCATACAGCTAATAGGAACATTGACACGTCGAGGTAACTTAATTCCAATTACCTTGGGGAAAATGTGTATGTTGACCATAATTTATCACTCATCCCGAAAATCCCCAAGTAAGCATAACAGGTCATGCAGTAGGAGTTATATGAAATGCTTACCTTAGACCGAGGACTTTTTGCCAGGAAATCCAGAATACAGGTGTTTATATGTCACACACTTCCCTATAGGCTATTAGAATTAAAACCTCGATGAGATTTTCAAGATTTAGACATAGTGTCTAAAGAATTTTATCCACTCGATATGAGGCGTAAGATTCCACACGTAGTCGAGAATAAGTTTTAGAAGAGATTAGACGTGGTAAACTAAGGGCAGATAAATAGGATTAGAAAGTTGGGGGGAGGTATGCAAGATTAGGGATTTTGTCAATCAAGTCAAACACCCAAGGCATAATTTTCTAAGTAAAGTCAATAGCACATAAGGGATTCATCATGCAGCATGTAACATCATGTGATAGGCATATAAGCAAACTTACAAGATCATAACGAATAATTCATGAAAAGGGTCCCTACATTAACCATAGTCTAGGCCACCATTTCTAATAACCTAAATCCCTATAGTTATGGGCTCTGATACCAATCTGTCACACCCCAACCTTAACGGCGAAAACGTTGAGATGTGAGGGTTAAGATTGTTCATGCCACACAACACTACTTCAAAGTGTAAATATTATTAAATAACCATTTCATGTCAACATTGACATAATATAAGTCTCAAATTAAACAAACATAACATAAATAAAAATTTAACATCAAGTTCTCATAGCATGATCTTTATTTTCTCTAGGTCCAAATTCCTAGATGATTTTATATCTTCAAAGCATTACTAAGCTTGAGCATTTCCTGAAACATGTTAAAAATATAAGGTCAACATATAATGTTGGTGAGTTCTCATAGATTGTAAATACATATATAAAATCATTTAAAAATGCAATTCATGTCATAGGTTAAAGGACAATGCAAAGATAAATGGATAAACAAGTGTAACAATCAAACCTTGACAAATATGGTCACAACGAAATTATACGATTAGCTAAGTGTACTTGGTTCAAATGGTGATCAAGAATACGTCACCAGGAGCCGGCAATAACCTCGGCTTTAGCACCAAATAGGCTTATCAGGCCCATAGATCTATGACGTCGCTAGGCTAGCAATAGTTAATGATTGTATTTTACAAGTGTCAATCACATAATAATTACAAGAATCCAAATAACCATGACAAAATATAAAATGAATTGCACGAGTGTTACAAGAGTATAAACGTCTTTACAAGTGTGCTTTTAATAAGGTTAACATGTTTCACCCCAAATGTGTGAAATAAAATAAAATGGGGTATGGAAAACTCACATGAATTATAAGGATGAACAAGATGGAGTCTTGTACTAGCGCCGAAGGTTCGTTAAAGTTCAACCTAGTGAACGGCGTTTAAAGTTAAATCATAATTATTATAATTTAAACGGCTACACGGGAATATACGGTTTCTTTTGGGGTTATAGATAGCAACGTGATATATAACAAATTTTCATTTGGAAACTCATAAATCGTTTAACCGAAGGTTATAAATTATAGCATTAGATGAAATTAGGTGTATATTATGTTTAGAAACGTCTTTAGGATGATTACCCCTCATTTAATTGCACTTGATTGCATCTGTTTCAAGCCGTTGACACCATGTTTGAATAATTTGCGGTTTTGGTCGAGAGAGGCGAAACCGTCGATTAAAGCTCGAATTGAAACTGCTGTGATGTTCGGAACTGATGTACGGGTGTAAAGAATGGTTTAATTGGGTTAAATTCGGTGACTTTCGAGGGTTTTGGGGTTGGCCGGAGCTCCGCCGGAGTTTGGCCGGGAAATCGGGAATGGGGGTTTGGGTTTTTTAAATATTACACTTTAGCCCCTGTGATTTGAAAGTTAATATTTCCAGCCCAATGTTTGGGTTTGTTCTTAAAAAATTACAGTTTGGGTCCCTACGATTTTACTTTTATTATTTTATGCCCAAGTTACTAATTTACAAGTTTTTCTAAATTTTAAAATAATTAGACTTATATAATTTTTATATATTCATAGGTTATTATTATTATTATTATTATTATTATTATTATTATTATTATTATTATTATTATTATTATTATTATTATTGCTAACTTAATTATTTAATAATAAAACAAATTATAATAATTCCAAATACCAAATAAGATCAAGATAAAAGGAATTACAAATGAACCCTCATATTTGTGTTAATGACTAAACAAGCACTTACAAGAGATAACGGAGATAACAAATAATTTAACAAATATACGAGAGGTCACATATCTAACTTGAAGAAATGTCTGAATGATGAGACATTAAAGATACCAATAAGGGAAGTCAAAATAGATGAGAAACTTTATTTTGTGAAAGAACCAGTAGCAATCATGGATAGAGAAGTAAAGAGATTAAAGAGAAGTAAAATTCCTATAGTGAAGGTCAAATGGAATTCAAAACGAGGACCTGAATTTACATGGGAACGGGAAGATGAAATCAAAAGGAAATATCCACACTTATTTGAGGTTAAACTGAATGAAAAGGACAATTATAAAGACAACATGGCATCAGATACTGACAACAGATGAATTTCGGGACGAAATTCTTTTCACGGGAGGAGAATGTGACGACCCCAAAAATTAAGGTTAGAAAAATTTATTTATATAAGTTAAACCTATATTTATGTGTGTTTTTAATAAATTAAAGTCCTAAGGTGTCGTTAGGTGATAAAATTTTATATGTATATGTGTTTTAGCATATAAAATATGTGTATAAATTGCATGTATACATGATTCTTTACGTGTGCATGTAGGGATACATTTGAGACATTTGTAAAATGTTAAGAATGTTAAATAATATAAGATTATGTGATTAGTTGCTTGAATTACATATTTCTCATTTAACATGTAGTAAGTTAAGATTACAACTTAAACGTTTAACCAAAACATCAACTTAATATCTTAATCGTTTATTAAGACATGAACTTAAACTCTAAGCATGCTTTTAATTTTTACACCTAGCATATCGATTGTCACTTAATGGGTCTATAGGCAACAACTCATCAAACCTAAGATGAAAACTAATAATGGTATCTCTCCCACCACACCTCTCGGCCGAAGACCCAAACCACAACCTCATCATCAACCCACACACTAATCATCCTTCTAAACTTGACACTTGACATGAATGACTAATTAACACCTACTCAACCTAGAAGCACACCTCATCACCTATGTGAAGAGGTAATTATGAAGATCAAATTAATCTTTCTTCCACCAAAAGTTCTCGGCCGACTTCCATGCATTGTCACCAAACTTAAAACACCAAGCAACCTTCTAAATGTGCCACTTAACCACTCTACTTTAACACCTCATTATAAGTCATCATTGCTAGTGTGTTGGGTAGCAAACTCTTAACCCACTTAGTGCCAATCTCTCGGCTACCAAGCACCACAATCGCCACCACACCTTCGCCCGGTTCACAGCATCATCATCAACTAACACTAAGCACATTCCATATGTTGACACCTAGACCCTAAGGACACCAACTCATCCAAGCTATGAATTGAAATCATTATTGGACATAAACTCTCGACTACTTGAACATGTCAACCGCCATCAAACCTTCTTTATATTGTTCATCATTCCACTTTCTAAACACCACTGAAACTGCCACTCTTTACACCAACCATCCCTCAATACCCTTATCAATTCCTCTCGGATACAACACCACACAAAACCACCATCTTACTCCAAGAATCCTCTTGACTCTTGGTTGTTATACCATCAAAAACATCAACAAATCATCATCAACAACTTTGAAGAAACCTTCAAGAGCAAGAACACTTTGGAATCCAAAAGCCATCTTCACCCTTCTGCAGCCTTTCTTTTCATACATTGACAAGGTTTGATTCTTATAAACTATGACAAACAAAATTTAAAAGAGTTACACATGTGTTATACATACATATGTAACTAACTTATTATGTATAAACATCAAAACTATTTATCAAATTTCTTGAACATTTGATTTTTATTAAAAATCAGTAAGGCAAAAGTTTAAAAACTGAAAATTTAAGGATTTCATAAACCAAGAATTTAAATAGAATTTAAAGGGTTAAAACATGTGATATTTTATGAATTATTAAGTAAAATAGGTTAAATATTTAAATGAGTGTGATTGTGGGAATAAAAATTAGAAATCTATCAGAAAATATCGAAAATAATAGTCTGGAATTTTTGGGAAATTATTAATTGATATACTAATTTATATGATTTATTTAAGGAAAATAAAAGAAAATGCTTAACAAAAGATTTAAAGATGATAAAAATCTATAAAATTTATATGATGACCTTTACAGTAAGTTTTAATTTCAGAATAAATTTTGTGAATTAATTTATTAAAATAGTAAAGTTACATATTTTAAAATGTATAATATGGAGAAAATCTAATTAAATAGAAAAACAGTATGAAAAATCATGAAAATTTTACATAAAATTTTAAATATTGTGTTAGATCTTCTGTATACATTTTAGAATTTTTAGAGGCCTGTAGATATTTCTTCTATTTAGTGTAAATCTTGTAAAAATTATAGGAAATTAATTATAAATAGGTATTAACTGCAATTTTTTATGTTAATCTGGAGTTTTAGATGTTACTTTTTATAAAATTTAGTAATTTATGGTTAACCATAGCTACTGTTTTGGAATTTCTATTTGAATTAAGACATAAATACTGAAAATTTTAAAAAATAAATTATTTCTAACATATAATTATTTTATAGGGATTTGTTGGATTTAAGGTGAGTATCATATCCTCTTTTATTTATAAGTTTTTGGGGGAGAAAGCATACTATGTTTGTTTTGATGCTAATATAAATAAGAATTTTGATAAGTTACTGTCATTTTGCCATAAGTACAACCATTAATTCGTATAAGGAACCGTCTGATAATATAGGTAGCACTACTTAGGAATATGTTTCCTGCATCAACAAAATGAGTGTTGTGATGTTATATTATCTGATTTTATGATTTATGTGTATGACAGTTATAAATCACCTGGTATATAAGTATGGTTGGTTGTAATCTTATTTATATTGCATCAATAATTTTGTTAAGTTATTAAACCTATGATCTCACCGACTTTATGTTGACTGTTTTGAGTATGCTTTTTCAGGTAATCAGAAATGACTTATAATCTTGTGCTTACATTTGACGTTTACAATGGATGGTACGATATGATAGGAAAGATGTGTGTAAAAGTAACCGTAAATCTGATTGATCTCAGCATATCAGTGGATGCACATGTCCACTACTACTGAGAAGACTATGAAGTGGTTACTTGAATCCTTTTGTAATAGGGTTGCAGTATTATATGTAAAAGTCTAAGTTAAGACAAGTTTTGTATATGTTATGAATGTAACCCGAATCTATAAATGACTAATGTACTGTTACTTTAAATTACTTTGGTGTGATTGTTTATGACTGTAATCAATGTGTTCTTAACCGATAGTCACATCAAAGCATTTCACTCTTCCGCCGGGATGTGACACACGAGCCAAGGACGGAATTCCCAAGTCGAATGGGAAATCACCCATTTCAAACACTTTTTATTATTAAAAGAGCACATATTTGCAATGAACCTAAGACCCATATTTATAATTGCTTCCTAACTACACAAATGTAACGAATCAAAGATTGCAAGAATCAAGCATTGCTTAATACTCATTAGTACTTTGATCGACTGACTTAGACTCATGAAAACACTCAATACTTTTCCAAAGTTTACATTAACCAAAACTTTATACATATGAACCAATTTCACCCTTTTTATTTTGGTTCGTCCTTATTGTGACAACCCAAATTTTTTTTCAGGTTAACGTCGACAACTTGATTTTATATTCCTTAAAAAAAATAAATAAATAAAAACATTACATTAATATGAGACTAATTATAGGGTCATTTTATTTCATTAGTTTGCATAGGGGTCGGTTGTGCATGTTGACCAAACCGGAGGGATTAAAATTGCCATTTTGGAAATCTCACAAATTCTATAACTACCCAAACCCCTCACCTCGTTCCCCACCTTCGAAACCCTAAACCATCTGCTGCCGTCGACCCTCCTTCACGTGAAGTCCTTCCGGCAGCCCTCATTCGTGATCTCCATCCCTCGAAAGCCTTCCCATTCGCGCAACAGTTCCTACTTACGGCTTCCTCGGTTATCGCTCGACGACGTAAGTAAATAACTCTCTCCGCCTTTGATCGTGAACGCTCGACACCTGTGAACGACGACCGAAACGAACCAGTATCTGATTCGGTAAGACTTCTTGACCCATACTCGTATTCGTATTGTTACGGTTCGATGTTTCGGTTGCGGTTTGGGTTGCTCGTTATTGTATCTGCGTGCGTAAGTACTTTGCTTGTAATGGGTGCCCTTGTTGCATGTTATGTGGGGGGGGTGATCGGGCTGGTGTTGTGCAGGGTGTGTAGTAGGTTCATGGATGTGGTGTATATGATTTTTTTGTTGCTTTCTCCGTATGTATGTATGTATGCAGTGGGCGTATGGGAATGGGGAAGGGTTGGTGAAGGTAGTTGCTTGATGGGTGAGATAGGCATTCATGATTGTTGTTGCTTTTGTGATGCATGTATGTATGTATGTGATGCACATGGGTGCAAGCCTTCATTGGAATGTAATGTTGGTAGAATGCATGTGGGTGTAGGTATGCCATGTATGGCAGGTAGGTATAAATGGGCACATGAGGGGAAAAGTGGTCGCATGAAGGTGACTTTGGTCCTTAGTATGCATGCATAAGTTGTGTTCTACATTATTAACTGTGTGCGTGTGTTTTGTTGGCTGTGTATGTATGGGCAGGTATAGATATATAGATATGTATGGGAATTGTTGGGTTGTTTTGATGTCAAGAGTGGGTCGTGTTAACTAATGTGAATTTAATAAAAAGAAGATTTCTAAACCTTTGATGCGTAATGATTAGATATTAAGCATAGGGGTGTTGGGAGGGGTTGTTTGTGTACGTAATAAATGTTGATAACCAACACCGTAACCGAACCAAGAACGCGAAACCGTACGACCACATTGTTACTATTTAATATTTAATATTAATTATATAATAATGTGCATTCAGGTTGTTCGGAAACTTAATCGCTCGTGTTTACGTTAATTGCTTTTGCTGTGCATTCAAGGTGAGTTTACAGCCCCACTTTTCATTCTATATTCTCTTTTGGGGGAGAGAAACATGCTGTTTTCATATACTGTTCGTTACTTAGATTTGTAATACTGCATATACTTGTGTACTATGGTGTTACCACTACGCCTCATTTGGACCGTTAATATGGTAGTAGCGAGGTGATTGTTAGTAGATCTACTGGGTTTGACAAACCCCACCCTGGCTAGTCGCGCTAGCTTGACTGGAGGTCGAACGGGTGAATGGTTAGCCTGTTATATAGTGTTGTGGTTTGGTACCCACAGCCGGGGCATTCATTACATTACATTACTGTCAGCTCGGTCGCGAAATTCATACACATAGTGACTTGTAGTAGGCTAGCTACCTACTGATATGCTTTGATTACTAAATCTGATTTCCAATGTTGATGATTACTGTTTTCTGTAAACTCTGTGAACTCACCAACTTTGTGTTGACACTTTAGCATGTTTCTTTCAGGTTCACAAGACTCGCACACTTAGAATCATCATTCATGCATTTATCATCTCACGTGATTTAATGACAACTTTTAAATGAATTTCCTTTATTTATTTTGCGCATGTTGCGCAGGTGAAAGATTTATGATTTATTTATGCTTCCGCAATTGCTATTACATTTACGTTAATAACTTTGCCTTGGAATATTTTAAACGTTAACAAGTAATTATGTTTTGTAATTAACGTGTCGTTTGGTGTAACTAGTGGCTGAGATCCTGGAAGTCACACGCCTAACGGTAATACCCCGTTTGTGGAAATTGAGGGTGTGACACTTATACACCCTTAGCACATCAAGATTAATTTCTAACATCCTCCCTGCCACCCAGGTCTTGAATAATAAGTAACATCAGCTATTAATTCATTGTAATATTTGAAAAACTCTCACTTCTCAATACCACCATTTTTTGAATTTGCAAGAACTTTCCTAGGTTTCATTCATTTTAATGTTTAGGTCGGATATCACATCCTAACACTGTAGCATCACCATTAAAAAGATGAAAACTATGACATGTATATCTTTTTCCTTGGTCATGTCTTCTTTTTGAATTCCTAAAAGTATCAGAGCTTTTGCTTCAGGTCAGATCCTTAACTTTGTTTGCATCACACAAACACTAAGCTCCTTGGATTTTGTTTTGGTTTTCCTTTCCTACCTCACACAACAAACTTTATTTCCTTGGCTGATCTGTAATCATAGTTCTTCAGTGCTTGACACATTGCTTTGCTCCCAAACTGAATCACTTAGTATTTTTCCTTATGGATCGTTGCCTCACACAGATTGCACCACCATATGTTCTGCCTAACAAAGAACACAATCTACCTCACACATATTATCTTGATTGGACTTCACACCAATCTTCTCTTTGATCGTGGTCGTGTCTCACGTCTTGCATCACACGGGTCTTTTTCTAGCTTCTCACCTATCCTAAACGATCAGGTCTTTCACACCAACTTGAATTACACAAATTTAAACATCTCCATAGGCTTCTTCCACCCGTTTCACACTAGTTTATTTGAAAAATGGATGTTATGACAACCTTCAAATGGATCTTTCTATCCTTCATAGGATTTTGCCTTCTATAGTTATCTGATACAACTCAATATCACACGGTTCTTCTTTTTGATCTATCACATGATTCAATCTCCTCTTTGCGATTGCCTCACACAATAGGTTCTTCAACTTTGTTCGCTTCACATGACCTGGTTTCTTGATCTCTTCACACGACAATATCTTTTACTTTGATCGCTTCTTTCATATATGCAATTGGTTTCTTCGATATGATCATATCCCATGATCATTTTTCTGTCTTCCTTTTGAACTAATCACATATTTCTAGCTATGATTAATCTTTCTCGCATTCATTATGGTGGTTTCTGTCTTTAACGTGATTGATCTTCTGCCTTCAATCTTCTCCTCTCATATGTCGTAGGCCTTAATGTTCTTGCTCTAATACTAAGTATTGATGAACTGAATCAAGCAATCAAAATCAACATAGTTCTATGACTAATCACTAGTCGACAATTTTTATTGATATAAAAAGATCACACATTTTCAATCAGCCTAAAACCTATTCACCAAAAGTTTCAACATATGAACCCATTCCATCATCTTCTTTCTTGGTTCACCCAAATCCACCCTTATACATCAAGATTAATTCCCAACATAATCGGCTTTATAATTTCAAAACTGTTAATATAAATTAATGTTTTTAAAAAATAAAAAATATTCAAATTGTCAAAACCGAACCTTTAAACCACCAAATCAGTAAACCAGTCAGTCCAACTGACAAACCCAACTAACCGGTTTGGTGTGTTGTTTCTCAAAATAGCAGTTAGTGGTGTCGCCCAAGTATTTTATCATAACTAGTTGAATCTGACCATAAACATTTTAGGCCAAATAGATGGATTATCGATAAGATGTAATTTACGTGGACATGGGCAACAATCTTAAACCATGTGTATACCCACAATTAATCGTCCAAATTTATATGTGCCTGTGATTATGAGATAACCCACAAACATAAACGGATGATCAGTGTATCTAATGAAAATAAGAGTGTATCCTGTAATTTACTACATAATTAAAGGACTGATAATGTAACACGTTAAGGATGTATAAGAATAATAACTATTATATTTATGTAAAGAGTTAATGATTAAAGCCGTAGTGTTCTTTTTCATGCCTTTCTTTTGGTCTAAATTTATAATGATTCCAATTTTCTTTCACTTTTAGATGGTTCAAGGTTATTTTCAATTTTGTAAGTTTCTTATTCCTAATAATACTTTGTACTCGTAGTTGTCATTAGTTCAACTTTTTTTGTAGTTAACGATTACCCTCCATAATAGTAACCAATCCATTGGTTTACAACATAATATACGAATCTATATATAATATTAAAAGAGTAACTTAGGGAGACACTTGGCACATTTATAAGTCCCTTAAGTTTATTTTATCCGCCTCTCTCTCCTTTTAAATAATTACCTAAATTAAAAAATATTAAATAATTTTAATTCTATTTTAGATTATTTTTTTTATAAATTAAGAAAGATGTCTTTTTATTAATGTTATTTTTAGAAAATAATTTTTTATACAATTAAAATTTTTTTCTAAAACAATTATTTTTTAAAATATAAAATATTTCAAAATTGGTATTTTTATAAAGTAGATTTTTTTATAAACTAAAAATAATTTAAATTAGGAGTTGTAATAAAAAAAATAAAAAAATAACATTTTTAATACGGTTTGTTTTGAAAAAAAATGTTTAACTTTTTTGGAAAGAAAGTTTAAAAATAAAATTTTAAAAATTGATATCGTTATTTTATTACTTATAGTTACTACTCATATGTAATTTTAATCATATCTTATTTTAGATTATCATTTTATACTTCATAAAATTTATTATATTTAATTTTTTCAACCCGTATAATACACGGGTTTACTAAAGTTAGTATTAAATAAATAATAATCAACAACTAGAAAAAGATATTATGAACATTTATAGTCCGATTCAATACTATATCTCGATATTTGATTACACGGTCAAAATAATTCGAAATTGATCTAATTATTGCACATAACTTTTTAGTGTATATTATTTAAATTTTAATTCCTTCATACTAATATCCTCACACTCACTCAATATCTAGCTTACGATTTGACCCGTCAAAAGTATTCCTTTTAAGTTTAAAAGAAAACAGTTTTTTTACTGTATATTTCACTATGACAATAAACAAAAGTTAAGGTCAATCTCTGTCAAGTGTCGGTTTATACTTGAAAGAGCATATTTTTACGCATGATCAGCTTTATGACATCTTGTCACAAGTTAAGAGTAAAGATAGATTGAAACTTTTAGCTTTAGATAATGAGTGTAAATCTACTAATGTTATTACAAATGTAGTTTACAAGGATGTTTTGCTCATTTGTGATGTTATAATCAAAAGTTGTTATGTCTTATTTAATATATAACACACTTGATTTTATTTGTATATTTATGTTATTTAATAATTAACTCTTCACACTTCCGTGTAATACACGGGTAACTAAAGCTAGTCATTAGCTAAACATGTAATAAAAATTTTCACAAAAACATGTGAGCTAAATTCACTATCAAATAAATCTAGAATTGTAGTGTTATTTGGAAAGTTATAGTTGAAATAAACGTCTTTTAAAAGTATTTCTAAAAATGGATTTTTTTATTTTGTAAATAATATGGTTTTTTTACATATAATTCATTTTTTCTAAATAACAGTTTTATTTTATTTTTCTGCATTACAATATTAACTTTATTAGAGACTAAGTTGTATTTAAAATTAAATATTTTTTATTTTAGTTCTAGTAATATAAAAATACACTTTATTTTAAATATAATAGGATGCTAATTAAAATATATAAAAAACAAACAAAATCATGTATTCAAATTTTATTTGAATATTAGAAACTATAAAGAAAAATAAATTATATGTTACATGCAATAAGGAATGAGAAAACATAAAGATTTAAATCACATGAAATTGAGAAAGCATAGAATTACACACTCACCTTGGTTTAAAACTATGGATTCATTATAATGTTTTGTAAAATTCCGAATACATAACGTGTTATTTTATCTACGTTTCATTATAAATTATATCAAAACCGACCAGCATACAAACTCTTCAAGCACAAGAACTATAACTACCTTTAAACATATTTCGTTTTTTCTTATAACTTTCAAATATAATATTTTATCAAATCTCGAATACACCTTTACAACATGCTTTTATTTCAAAATTGACACAAATAAAATATAATTTATTTTTAAAATTTTCCACACTAACATCACATTTTTCAAATTCCAAAAACACTAATACTAATTATTTTTACAAATAAGAAAAAGCCAAGGACCGCCACTCTAACAAGAGTTTACTCAAGGGACTAAAGTTGAACAGTAACATACTAAAAGGTAAAATATGGAAGTTCCATTTCGCCTCTAAATATATTTTCCTTTCACCCCTCCGATTCCAGAATCGTCCTCTCCATTCACCATCTTTAATCCACACTTTCTCTCTCCACAAATCCATATAATTACACACACACACGCCTCCATACACAACGCGTGTGCATTCAAAACACTACTCATATCCATCCACGTACAATCCCCAATTCAATTTCAACTTTGTGTTCTATAATCAGTAAACTGTGATCGATCGGTTGTCTAAGGGTTTACATCAATTCGATTTTGCAATAGTCGTTGATTCACTGTGATCGATGGAGGTTGGAGTGGATATTTCGCCGGAGAACGCCGGAGTTGCAATGGAATTCCCGGTGGTTGACGGTGCAGGGCTGTCGTCGCCGCCAACTCTGCCGCCGAGGCTTCGCCGGAGACTCACGGAGACGAAGGCCTCTCCGGTTACTGTTGAAGATATTGAAGCTAAGCTTCGGGATGCAGATCTTCGTCGACAGGTTGTTTCTGTTGATGATTACGTGATTCTTGATTGATTTGTCTCTGTGTGTGTGTTAGAAAAATTGTTAAAAAATTGTTGATTAGATGTTAAGAGTGTTGAATTTGAGAATTTTGTTGAGTTTTGTGGTTTGTTGATTGTTTTGTTGAGTTTGGTGATGAAACTTGTGGAGGTGGTGGTTTGGAAAGGTACGCAAACCAAACATGTGATTAAGTTTAGTAATTACTGATTAGGAGGGTGGAAATTGGAGATTATTATCGTCTTAATTATAAGTTTATGATGGAGTAAAGTTAATTTCGTCTTGTTTCGTGAGCATCTTTTCTTCTATGTTTCGTTTTGTTCTATAAGCTTCTCTTTGTTGTTGAAGGTTGTCCTATAGTTAGGTAAGGTAGTTGCTTCAGAATCTTTACTCATGGTGATTCTCATGAGTTTTCACGTTTTGTGTGTTGATTTTCTCATATTCAAGCATTTGAAAAGAAGATGAGATAATTAGGAACTGAGTTTTATGTAGTTTAACTAATTAACTTGCCAAAATTTTGTATTAATTATGGCTTAATCTGGTTCTGTTTTGGCAAATTTTTAGGTAATATATCGTAGACTTGCTGATTTTGTTTTTCTTTCATGGTTTCGATTGTTTGCAGAAATTTTATGAGCATTTATCAAGCAAGGCACGGCCAAAGCCCAGGAGTCCTCCACAATCTGCTTATGAGGAAAACCTTGGTCAACGTCTTCAGGCAAAGCTCCTTGCTGCTGAACAGAAAAGGTAAATTTTCCTTGAAAATTTTCATCTTGGTTTTTTATAGTTGTTATACCCAGGCAAGAAAGCTAAAAATTCTGAAGGTGACCTTCGACTGTGACATATTTCTGTCTTTTAGGTGCTAACACAAGTTGGATTTGTTCCATGTGAAGTTTAGGTTATTATCTACTGTTTGGCAGCTTTTGTTTGACAATTTTGTTCTTAACGGAAGGATTTGTGCATTTGGTTGAACCTATCCTCTTGTTTGTTTGTCTTTAGTTTTAGACCACAAAGTTTATTAAAATATTTTTATATCTATCAGATCAAGCATTTTAGCGAAAGCTCAGTTGCGTCTAGCTAAGCTGGATCAATTGAGGCAAGCAGCCAGAACAGGGGTTGAAGTTCGTGTTAAGAAGGAATGTGCAGAGCTAGGGACGAAAGTGGAGTTGCGCGTAAGGCAAGCAGAGACGAACAGAATGAGAATATTGAAAGCCTACAGACAAAGAAGGGCGACATTAAAGGAGAGATCATCTCAATCTCTTATAAGAAGGATTGCTCGAGAGAGCAAGTATAAAGAACGTGTTGTTGCTGCTATTTCTCAAAAACGAGCAGCAGCTGAGAAGAAAAGATTGGAATTACTTGAAGCTGACATGGAAAAGGCACATGCTAGGCTTTTACAAGTAAGAAAGGTAGCCAAATTAGTCTCTCAGCAGCGAGAGATTGAAAGGAGGAGATTAAGAGAGAGTTTGGAAGATAAATTACAAAGGGTATGTAGGGATTTGTTTTATTGTTCTCAATACTCATTTTGGAAATCACATGGGTAGAATGGTTCCAAAAGGTTGGAAGTCACCCCAAGTGTATTTCTAGTACATAAAATCTCCCAAGTAATATAATTTTTGTAATCATATCTGGAGACTATAAAATTTTGGACAGAAATTGTTTTGGGTCATCCCAACCATGATTTAACCCGACCCATGCAAAAATACCTGCATTGACCAGTTACCCAACTGCCCATTTAGCCATATCTACTCATTATCTGCTTCTGAAACATGTTTCTAGCTGAACTTATTTGGGCAACGTGCATGTATACAGGCAAAGAGGCAGAGAGCAGAATACTTGATGCATAGAGCAAAACTACTTAATTCCATTGGTGCTAATTGGACCAAGGAAATGCAGAAACAAGCTGGTCATCTCTCTAGAAAGCTAGCAAGGTACATCATACCTGTGCAACAAATGGAACTTTTGACCTTTGTGTGACATACATGTGGGCTGTGTAAAGCCAGTTTTACGTGTTATTGTTTTGAATTTATATTTGAAGAATGTTTGCTGAACATTTAGTTTTCATACATCTGTTAGGTGCTGGAGAAAATTTCTTGAAAGGAAAACCACCTATGAATTGGCCAAAAATTACTCTGCTCTAAACATCAATGAAGATCATGTAAAGTCAATGCCATTTGAGCAGTTTGCACTCCTGATTGGCACACCTTCTACACTTCAAACTACAAAAGCCTTATTTGACCGTCTCGAGATCCGCTACAAAGCTTTAATGAGCACTGCATGCGGAAGCAATTTCAATGGTCAGAATGACATTGATCACCTCCTTAAACGAGTTGCTTCACCTAAAAGGAGAACCACACCCAGAGCCACTGCCCACACTAGGCATGTAAAGAAATCGGGTCCTGCCAGATCAGTCCCCAAGACACCTGTCAAGCTGTCAAGGTACCAAGTCAGAGTAGTGCTATGCGCCTACATGATTTTGGGGCATCCTGATGCGGTTTTTAGTGGTCGAGGGGAACGTGAGACATCTTTAGCAGAATCAGCTAAGAAGTTTGTCCATGAACTTGAGTTGTTGATTAATATAATACTACAGAAATCTGGTGAAGAACCGAGCCACAAACCCATGTTTAGGTCACAGCTGGCAGCTTTTGATTCGGCATGGTGCGCCTACCTAAATAGTTTGTGGTATGGAAGGTTAAGGATGCTGAGTCATTAGAAGAGGATCTGGTGCGGGCAGCATGCCAGATGGAAATCTCTATGATGCAAAAATGCAAGATGACACCTGAAGGAGATAATGATGCTGATCTTACACATGATATGAAAGCTATTCAGAAGCAGGTTTTAATTCTTTCCATCTTTATGGCAATGGAAAAATGGAGAATTTTCAATAAATAATTGATGTACTGAATGCAGGTTACAGAGGATCAGAAACTGTTGAGGGAAAAGGTAATGCATTTGAGTGGAGATGCAGGGATAGAGCGTATGAGGAATGCTCTTTCCGACACACGAATAACATACTTTAATGCAATGGAGAATGGTAGTCCAGTTGGTTCACAAATTGCACGTATACCACCATCTCCATCCTTGCTGGCAACCCCAACTGCTGACTCAGACAAAAGGAACAATAGTGAGGAGCCTAGCCCTGTGGTTCGTGCCCTATTCAAAGATGATAATTCCAAGCCACTGGTAAAAGATGCCGGCTCCTCTGCTGATAATAGTAAATCTCTAGAAAGTCAGTTAAATCATTCTGGTGAGACGGTCAGCATGGAGAATGAGTTGATTGTGAATGAGTTTGTTCATGGCCAGCATTATTCTTCATCTACCAATAGATTGAATGGTGCTGTTGAAAACCAAACAATGTTCAAGGTTAGTTTGTCTTTCTTTGTCTGTTTCTGTTTTCTATTTGATTAGTTATCAATAACCTAAATTATGCCTTATAACTCACAGATAAGAGAGACAATGGAAAAAGCTTTTTGGGATGGAATCACTGATTCTATACAAGAAGACAATTATGATCGTGTTGTTGAACTGATGAAGGAAGTGCGGGATGAACTTTGTGAAATGGCTCCTCAAAGTTGGAAACAAGAGATTACTGAAGCTATCGATGTGGATATTCTTTCTCAGGTAAACAAACATCACCTGTTGGGATTTATTTATTAATATATCTTTTCATATGCTTAAAAAAGTATGGTGAATTTTTCTGTGTGTAGTTGTTGAATTCTGGGAGTTTAGACATGGAATACCTCGGGAAAATTATGGAGTTTTCATTGGTGAGCCTGCAGAAGCTTTCAGCTCCAGCAAATGAAGCTAATCTTAAGGAGGCTCACCAGAAGGTTTTAAGTGAACTAGCTGATATATGCCGAGCAGATGATTCTTTCCGTTCACATGCTATAGCATTGGTTAAGGGCCTACGTTTTGTCTTGCAGCAGATACAGGTCTATGTCTGTTTTGTGTTTGTTTCTCTTTTCATTCATATCTAGTTACGTGAGTTCTCTCTCAACATGCCAACTCCCCCATATTGTGTGTAGGCGCTGAAACAAGAAATTAGTAATGCTCGTATTAAGATTATGGAACCATTACTGAAGGGGCCTGCTGGCTTGGATTACCTAGCAAAAGCATTTGCAAAGCGGTTTGGTCCACCAGCTGATGCAACAGCTTGCCTTCCATTGACCATGAGGTGGCTTTCATCTCTAGGTTCTACCTATGATCAAGATTGGAATGACAACAAACGGATTATTTCAAGCTTGCAATATGGTTCACCATCAGAGAAATCCGTGCTTCCTTCCACCACTCTTAGAACCGGTGGAAGCAGCTTCTCTAGTGGATTGCAAACTTCAACCCGTGCATCTGTAACAGACGCTGCAGGTATATCTATTGCTCATTCGGTTGGTTTGAGATGTATATATTTTTTTAAGAACTTGTTAATTTGACTGAAGAAATTGTTTTTTGCTCCAGATAATCATCAATACCCAGAATGCAAGGGAGAAAAACTTGATTTGCTAGTGAGGCTGGGTTTGCTGAAACTAGTGAATGATGTTTATGGTGTGACCCAAGAAGAGTTGCCTGAAACTTTGAAGCTCAACTTTCTCAGGCTGAGGATGGTTCAGGCTCAACTCCAGAAGATCATTGTCACTGCTATCAGGTAGGCTGGCTAACCAACCAATAATAGCCAGCTTATAAATAGACCGATTTGGTTTGTGCTTTTATTCACTCAATGATGTTTGACATCTAACGATCTTTGTGATATGTGCAGCATTCTTGTCCTTCGACAAACACTTGTGATGGAACAAATGATATCAAGCCCCGCGGACATGGAGACCACAATACAAAAATGCTCAACCGAGCTTTTGCAAATTCTGGACACAGTGGAGAGTGCGGGACTTGAAGAAATTGTTGAAGTTCTGAGCAAAACCGCAGAGGGTTTTGACAGAACCAACGATCCTGCAAAGAACGAGTCGAGAAGACTTGTCATTGCAAGAATGCTGAGAAAGAGTGTGCAAGCCGAGGACTCGGTTTTTGTGAAGGTGTCTCGGGCAGTCTATATGGCTACTAGAGGGGTTGTGCTTGGTGGCAGTGGGAACTGTGGAAAACAGGTGGCGGAGATGGCACTGCGCCAAGTGGGGGCGGCTGTTCTCACTGAGAGGGTGGTGGAAGCCGGGAAAGTGTTGGGAGTGATGGCGAGTGTGACCAAGAGTGCTCATGGGCCTTGGTATGATCGGTTGATGGAGAATGTGTGATCACCATTCGACTCTAGCTTGGTTTGTGTGTTTGTACATAAATGTGGTTTGTGTAGTGACTTCCACACATGATTTATGTAGTGATTTCCGTACATGTAGTAAATAGTGTAAGGGGTATGTGTAAATTGGTCACTTAATCCATGTATGTAAAGGGAATGAATGAAATTAATAATAGATACTCTCTGGTTTATTTTGTTGGATGTTATTTTGTTTCAACCAAATATGAACATGAACATCACACCTCTTTTGCTTGGCGAGCATCCTCAACGTTGATTTCCAGGCTTAAGTGCATCTATGCCTTCAGGCCTGGCTCAATGTGTAGGAAGTCGGTCGCCTGGTTGTGGGGCCAGTGCCAAAGGTGAGGTCTTGTGTACCTTGGCTTTAATAAGGGCCTGCAAGGGTACCGAATGTGTGCCATCCAAAGTGCATACGCTACCAATGTCTGAGTATAGCCCGGATGTTGAGATGTGGCCGGTTGCTTCTAAATTCGGCACACCTATGGGCTAGGGGATTCGGTTCTTATTGATACAAAGCTTCCCCCTAAAGGAGAGTGAGTGTTTTAAATGGGAGGTAGTTCAAATGTATTATATGCCCCTTTGTACAAGGTAAGGGGCATATATAGTATCAATGACATTTTTGGATTGTTGTCATTATATAGCGTCCAGTATCTGGTACATTATATGACGTTGAATGCCAACGTCTTCTGATCTATCATGGTCCAAGGTTTTAGCAGTAGGCCAAGGTTTTGAGCGCCGGTCCATGCGTGATGGTTACGATTCACAACATATTTTGTTAGGGTATTTAATGCTGGCATTAGGGCATATAATGTTTGTTGACCAGTCCACCATTTGAGTTTTCAGTACCTACTTGCTTTGGAGCTATAGCTTGAGTGTGTGGTCTGGATGTTCTTGCTCCTCATACCTAGTGGTGTAATCTTGGGGTCACATATTTCTCAAGTGTCCGATTAGTGTGGGTACCCTTCTTCGTCTCCTTATTCGGCACCGTCCACTTTAGATGCAGTGTTTCATTTGGAAGATCAAAAAGAAATAGAAAAAAAGGCGGAAGTATGTCATTGTGGTAGCTGCGTTATGGTATATATGGCTTGCCCGTTACGGTCTATTGTTTAATCATTCTTCTATTTCGGTGTTGCAAATTGCGAAGTCAAGTAAGGTGAATACTTTCTTGTGGGTGAAAAAACAATGGTAAATTTTGTGGTATTGTATGGCACAATTAGTGGTCATTTTCCTTTTGAGATGAAAGTGTACTATGTGTATGGTTTTTTGTGATCCTAACATCTTGTCATTGGTTTCTTATATCCAATAAACTTTTTTTGGTAAAAAAAAACCTCTCAACTTTTTTGGTAAAAAAAAACCTCTCAAGTACGTAATGTAATGTGCATGTACCTTATAATAAGTAATAACTATCATTTTAGTTGTTAAATAAATCCATCACAGTTGCAGATCGACAAAAATAACACCATTAAACTATAAATTATTGAAATAAAAAAAAAAACCATTTCCAATATATATTATTTACATTGAAAGTTACAAAATTGAGTAATTTGAAAAGTCTCATCATGGGCCATTAAAATTGAAATTTGTATAGGCTAGATTCTGACTATCAACAAAATTTAGTCAAAGTGGGTGGCTTGGCAATTAGTTCAAAGTTGAATTGTTTTTCACGATATGAGGTTGGCGTTTTGCCATTGTTGAATTATTCTAATAATAGCCTTAAGTGTTGTTCTTAGTGCATAAGTAACTTAAGTTATATGTCTAAAATGGGGTTCAGTACAACTGTACAAGCAACCACAAAGCAAGCAAACAATGCTCGGGTCATGTAACGCCATTGATAAACACAGCTCATGATCTCAAACAATCGAGTGCGAAAGGATGTATGATGGTACTTGAAAGTAGATGTGTCGATGACATGTTTACTAAGAAAAAATTTATTTGGGTTTATTGTATCTTAACAAGTTATGAATACTATAATATCTTATAGTAGAAAAAAAGAAGAGGTTCTTGAAACTATTGGTCTCAACACTCTAGGATAGATATAAGATTTGTCTTCATCTTACCCTCCTTAAACCTTACAGATTACTCCTCAAACCCTACAAACAAGTGAACAACTCAGCTAGAAATAAAACTACACTACATACGTCTTAAAAACATATTGATTGTACTTATTGTGATCTATAATAAGTCTTTTTTTTAACGGTTAACTCACACATCCACTAAATCTACCTCTAAATCTAAACTTATTCACGACAAGGCTTAAACCCTCACAACAGTTTAGTACCATAGATCGTTAACAACTCTAGTGAAAAACTTGACTTGTTTACTTAAAAGAGTTCAAATCTCACAAATTGCTATCAAATGCTTTTAACATCCTTAAAGAATGATTTAAAGAATTAAATGTAACTTAGATAATTAACTTATATAATCATATTAATGCATTATTTGTGTAGACCCAACTCGACCAGTTTTGACCCCGAGTCAAATTAAGCGTGTTACAAGACCCTTCCCTTCTGACCTATCTATTTTGCCACCTACTATGGAGATAAACTAGGGCATCACCGATAAGGAGGAGATCAAAAAAAAAAACTTTCTTATAATTTAGAAATAATAAAGAACAACAAATGTTGTTCACAATAGTAGGCCATAATGAACTACATAAACTTCTTATAACCTGTCTAATGGGCACCAAAAAGGTGGCACTCTTCATCCACCATGCTGATGAATGTCCTCAAGTTCCAAATCATCATCATTACCATCGTCGTCAAGATAACGAACAACATTAGGATCAGTTGTAGTGGTGGCCTCCCTTTGACCTGCAGTTCTTTGAAGAGTCGGGGCTTGCAACAAAATAAAAAACGTCCATTGGGTTCTCATTTGAACTGCTGCTGCTGTGATTGTTTATGGTGTAACTGTAGTAATCATTGAGGGTGGTCCTCTATGGTTTCCAGCACTTCATCACCATACTTGCTTACTTTTGCCCTGTCATAACTCACCTTGTTATAAGTTTTTCCAACTCATAGATGACTTGTATCAACTTTAGACTAGATCAAAATTAATTATCATGCATATATAATCTAAAATAATTGTGTTTTATGTACTAAGATAATAACTATTAGATATATTCGTATTGGATTATAATATGTATTGATGGTAAGATTCTATATCAATTACGTTACTTAGTTTCCTTATTTTAGTTATAACAGATTGCTTATTAACTATCTTAGACTTTTGTAATCATATTCAGCAAGCTTTAATTCCTTCAACACCTTTAGAGTTTTATTAATCACTTAGTTGCTTGACCACATAGAGGTCTAGAACACTAATATTAGGCGAATGTAAACCATAGCAACTTTTAAAACCATGCTCCTCATTTTTCTTGATTCAAAATAACTATCATGGGCCCACCCCAACCCGACCATTAGCAAACACATTCAACCTGCCTATTTTGTCACCCTCGTAATCATTTTTGGGACGATGGGAGGACTACTTACTTGCCAATGCCATTAATCTCAAGAAGCTCTTCTTTAGTTCTGGGAATCCTTTTGCTGATTTGTTGTAGGGTAGCATTCCTAAATCATTAAAACAAACAGCCTATGAGGACAGTTCCTTTATCATCAAACATAATTTGCAAGAATGATATCATTAAATAAACTATATGAAACTGGTACAAAAGAACTTTTGATCAGATGTTTCAAAACTGGATCCTCATTTCTAATAAAAAAAACTTGTATAACTGTAATGATAATAATAATATAAGTACTCACCCAAAGATATGGTACGCCATGACCCTTCCCCTGCTTCCTTAACAAGATGCGTTCGAAGCATCCGCAAGGCAGCATATAATTTGGCATAAAGAATCTACAAAAACGAGAATGGTTATATAGTTAGAAGTGAGAATCTTGACTCATTATTTATATTGTTAAATGCAGGTTATTTTAAAATTTAGCATGATACCAAGTCTACTTCTGGTTGAGTTTTAGCAGGAGTATCTACACGCAGAGAACTTTGTTTCGATAATGTTAACAACCCCTTTGCTGGAGTTGTCTCATTTCTACTAGATTTGGATGCTTTAGTGGCACAAGGAAACCTACAAGGAACATATTGCAGTTAAATGTTAACTGATCCAAAAAAACATGCCAAAAGAAAATGTATGTGTGAAATAAATGTGATGTGCCTTAAAATAATGGTCTGCCTGCCTGCAAGTAAATTAGAGGCCTTCTTATCATTTACCTGACAGACAATCAGGGCAAATTAGCAACTCTCAGTTAATATATGTGACAAGAAATATGAAGAACATAAAAATATTCAGAGTGTACTGTCAAAACAGATAAAAATTTTATTTTTTTTCATGGCTAACTTCTTTTAACATTCGTATGATTTCTTTCATATAAGATTTATTTGTAAATAAGTTAGAATTAGAGGACTGAAAACTCACTTTAAGGACTGATGACACGCATCCATAATAATCACTTCTTTTAATCCATCTCTAAGAATCTCCTCAACAACAAGATGGTGCAAGACACGTAAAGCTTCTCCCTTTGCGACACTTTTCCAGCTCCATGCAAACTTAAGGTATTGTGCTGATACTTTTTGACCTGTATTATTATGTTGGTCAAGTGACCAAATTTGCATATCACAAAAAGATTAAAAAATATATCTTAATGGAATAAGCGAGAACTACAATTTGGCTTAAGGAGCCCCTGTAGATTTCCAAGATATGAGATGCTGAGAATTGTTGCTGGACAGATTCCACTAGTTCAACCTGCAAACTACCACAATAACTCGGTAAATATCATGATAATAGGTGACAGTTTCGATCCACTTTACTTATTAATGACTGATTGTGGTTGTGACATATCCTCAAACAGGTCAAACATATCCAATCCAAAAATTAGCTAAAAAGAAGGGTCTAAACTCACCCAAAGTATTTCTAATGCATGAGTCAATTTTCAAGGTTAAAATTATTATTATAATAATTGGAATCATAATTTTTTTAATTATTTAAAAAAATAAAAAAATGCCATCAAAGTGTTTACGGGCCAATCTGACCAGTTTTTGTCCCATATTAACAAAAATCTTGTTACCCCCCATGTCCTCTATTGAACATGCCATATTACAGACTTAACACTTTCCTAGAGAAGCAAAAATAGAAAATATATTCTAGATGATCATAACCAAATGCCTAGCTATCTCCGTAACATCCTTCTCTATGAGGCTTTGGGCCTTGAAACAATTATCACAAGTTTTCCTGCAGCTGACAGGATCAACTTTTCTCCAAAATGAATAAGTTGTAGGAAACGTCTACAGTCAACATCATTCTCACAGTAACTGACCTGAAGGAAATAAAAGTGGTTACCATTTATATATTATACTATAATACCAGCCTGCTAATATCAAAGTTAAAACAACAATATCAATAGTACCATGCGCAAAGGTTCTCGGTATTAGTTTCTAGTACCCTTCCAGAATTTGCATTAGAGTTTTGCTCCATAAGTCCATGACTAAGCATATGCTTGACCCGTATCTTCAAAAGCAGCAATGTGCAGGCATAATTAACTCAATTGTAAACCCAAGTGAAATATCAGTAAAGTAATGATTAATGACTTACATAATCACCATAACTATAATACAACACACAAGAAGAATGCTGTCCATCTCTACCTGCACGTCCACACTCCTATTCCATTAAAAAGTACGCCTATTAATTGTCTCGGTAATTGTAAATCAAGAAGTGGCAATCTGATCACAGAATATACCTGGTGGTACCCCTCAATGGATTTAGGAAGAGAATGGTGTATGACAAACCGAACATCTGTTTATTGATACCTGTAAAATCATGTTATTACTATTAAATTTTTTTTTCTAATAAGCAACCAAAAGACTATCATTACCCATTCCAAAAGCCACAGTTGCACACATTATATTAATCTCATCTTTACTCCACATCTTTTGAACTGTTGCACGTTTATCAGGGTCCATACTGCCATGGTAAAACGCAGCTTTGTGGCCAATTCCTGAAAAAAATATTACCATCCACAAGTAAATTTAATATTTCTAACTACTAATAAACTAACAGAATGGCAAATGAAGACATATAAGAATGTACCTGTAACTTTTCAGCATTTTTTCGCAATCCTTCCTTGAAAGACAATAAATGATTCCACATTCATCAAAATGATTGTCCTTTATGAACTTATCAATATCCTCCACACATTTTTTTTGTCTTTGGGATAACTGAAAACCTGTAATAATGGCATGTTTAGAACTTGGAAGGTCAATACTCAACCGTAAAAACAGCCTGTTGTATCTAAAGTCACATACCTTAAATTTGGGCGGTTAAAACTTTGTCGGAAAATAATACAGTCAACAAGACCAAGCGCCTGCACAACATCTTCTTTGACACTGGCTGTGGCAGTAGCAGTTAATGCCAACACGGGTATGTTTGGAAACTTTTGCTTCAAGATTCCAAGACTCTATACAAACTACCCGTACTTAATAACCTAGAAAAACTCAAAGGTATAATCAAGTCCATGACCATAAATACTAAAATACCTGGTAATCTGGTCTGAAATCATGTCCCCACTGGCTAACACAATGAGCTTCGTCAATGACAATTCTATCTAGTAATTCTCTTGCATATAAGTTTTCCAGTTGACGTAACAAAGCATCACTTCTGCATTCACAATATGAAATCATTGAAAAGTTTGCAGCATAAAATAGCATGTGATCAAATTTAAATATTGGAATATTAGTAAGCACTCACTGTGCTACTTTTCAGGGGTAACATATAATAGTTTGTAACGACAACGTCCTGAGCATAGTTCTCTGAGAATTTCTTGTTGCTCATTCCATTCCATATTTGCACTTAAGCAAGCAGCAGATATGTTAGCCTACAGGGTATTTAGATATGATTTGAAATTCAGTATAAAGAACTCAATGCAGATGAAAATGTTAACAGCAACCAAATAACAATACATACCTGCAACAAATGCATTATTTGATCTTGGATCAGAGAAACAAGAGGTGAGATTACAATTGTCACACCTGGAGAAATGAGAGCAGGTAGCTGCAAGAAAGTGATATAAAACACATTCAAACGCACTAAATTAGACAAATTTCAAGAAGTTAATGCTGGCCACAGTTTAGCACCAGCAGATGTGATTCCACAATTAACCAAAAAAAATGAACTCATAGAATGATAATGATATAAATATTCCTTACTGCCTCCACTGGTAGACAGTTATGGTGGTGTTTGGTATGCTCAAATCAGAGAAGCAATGGAATGGTCCATTCTATTTGAATAAATAATAATAATAGAAACTTGTTACTATAGTCAGATGGAATGGAATGGACCGTCCACAAGAAATACGTATGTGATTTCTTCCATTTAGTTGCTTTTCATTGCATGGATGGAGTGCTTTTTATTCTTTCTGTTATAAAATGGAATGAAAAAGTACAGTGGAACTTAATATTATTTATTGATCTTCAGTAACATGGATCCATTAAAAAGTTTCAAGACATTAACTAAAATTTTTTATTACTTTCCCAAATGATAAAAAAATATACATTTTATCGTATCTTAGATGGGATTCTAATGAACTTCTATTATGTTAATTTCTAATGTTTGTGTAAAAACCAAATTAGTTTTAGGCTTAAATTAAACAGTGTACGAAGAAGATCAAACTATCAGTTGTCTTTATATGCAATACAAATTTTCATATGAAAACTCACTCAATTTCTCAAGGCCAACCAATATGGTATTGGATATTATTATTCGTTCTGTTGCCTCGGTTTACCAATCTCCATTCCAGTCAACCAGTCCATACATGTATATGTCTACACATAGTTGTCAATAGCGAATAGCGGTAAATAGCGACAAGCCACCTATATGCTATGTAGCGAATAGCGGTAAATAGCGACCGCTATTCGTGTTTAGCGATAAGTAGAATAATATGTAAGAATGTTTTACATTTAATAGATAAGCATGTTTAGCAATAAAGTAGTAGGAAATCTAAGCAAATACCCCAAAATAGCTAAAATACTCGATTACTAATCATCTAAATCTCATATTTACAAAAATAAAAAATAAAGAAATAAAAAAATTAAAAAATTCCGCTATGTGGTCGCTATTTACAAATAGCGAGGGAGGGCGCTAAGCTACATAGCACGCTATAGCGGTCGCTATAGCCGCTATTGACAACAGGGTGTCTACAAGCATCCAAAATCAACAGAAACTGGTATGATGTACCTGATATGTGAGACTCTTTCCACCACCAGTTGGCATCAAGACAAAAACATCATTTCTACTCTTGTTGCATTAATCACCTCTCTTTGGTTGGGACGGAAGGAATGATTCCCAAACACTTCTTGTTATTAGCCTGAAATCAGAACATCAGATCATTATCATGACCAGTCACTACTATATTCAGACCTATGCAAAAATCTAAACAATGAAAAATGTTACAAACCTCCAGCTTTTTGGTCCATGGAAAATCTCTCTTGCTCCATTTCTCATCATCTGAACCTTCAATATAATTAACTTTAACATACTTTCGGATATATCCCTCTCAATGGGAGCTGAAAAATCACCAAAGTTACCCACTGAGGAACATGAAAATGCTGATGGGTCCCACTTATTATTATACTCATTGGTCTTGTTATGCATGTAAAACTGATCATCCAGTCTAACAGATTAATCCTTGCAGAAAATGATAAAGGAGTTTCATAGCGTAAAGCTCTAGCGGTTGTAACTGTATATGCAGAAAAGTTTGATTTGCATTCTTTATTATCTGTCAAAATATATTTCTCAAGATGTTTGATTTGCTTCTTTAACTGCAGCCTGTTTTGACGAAGTTTTTCTATTTGGTCTGAGTTCAATTCACCATCATTATCAAGGAGATCATTGATATGGAAATGAGCATATCCTTCATAATTGGCAAATGGTTGGCAGCTTCCGGGCAAATTCCTAGCTGAAACAATTTCAGAAGTTAGATCTAGAACCTTACATAGACTAATGTGAGATTTGTTTATATAAGGTTTTAGATTACATGCCTTATAACCATGACTACATTCCACACATAGCTCTTGAGGCAAGCTTTTATCCTCACATGCTACAATACATTACTTGCAGCTGGGGTGAAAGGTGGAAAAGTTGAGATCGATGGTCCTGGTGTACAAATTGATTGGACGCTTTCTGTAATCATTTGATCCACACCACATTCTGTAGTTCAAAATTAAGTAGAAATATTAGAAAAATATTATTACATGCATAACATGGAATAAAACACTCAAGGTTTTTTCCTTAGCATCCTTACACCTTTATGTCCCTTCCACATTCATTCATAGTATCAGCCCTTCCAGCTTTAGCGACAGAAGTGGTAACTGTTGCTAATGGTTCAGCTACAAGCCCAGGATTATTATTTTTAATAATAATATCATCCAATTTTCTGTCTGCCAGAGTAAGTCTTGTAAATTTGTTATCCATATGGACCATATCAGAAGAATAATGTTGAGTAGCTGTTTCAAAATCTTGAAACGCGACTGTATCCCCATCCTTTGCCACTGGCCGACTTTTCCAGGATTTGTATAATTTCTAGAAGACACTGAGGTTGGAAAGAGCTTGCCAAGCCTGTCAAAGTTTGTATATTTATTAAGTTCCATTTTATAAAAATATATCATAAAAATTGAACAACTACTGTTTTTGAAGAGTAAAATATCAAATTTATGTGCTACCTTGTCGACTTGTGGAGCGTGTGCAGTTTTAACATTCTCAAATTTACAAGAGAATGATCTGGAGAAAAGAAAAGAAAGGTGGAATCTCAAACATAATATAACTACATAAAGAAACTATATGATGACTTATAAAGGATTTCTTTTGACTAGAACATTTTTAGATTACAGAACAATTAAGGGCTTTGAAAGAAATACACCTTCTCTCCCAGAAATAATCCACAGAGATGAAGGATCATGTTAACCGATTTCAAAGTTTCTAAACAACACTTTTTCTTAGAACAAATGCTTGCTCACCTTTCATTGAACATACCTTGCACTACAGCCATTTTCTTCCGCAAACAGAATGTTTTTGGGGTTCAGAGAGAAAAGAAAGTTACATTTCAATGTTTTGTCTTCACGCAAAAATATCATATGATTTGGCATGCTGCCACCAGTTACTTCTCATCGACTTGTCAGCATCTCCACCACAGTTGCTTCTACCGAAGATCAGCCATAACAATGAAACAAACATTGAAGATGATTGTAAAGTAAAAGAACACATAAGAAAGACCTATGGTTACTTCTCATACCTCACAAGTGTTTGTTCTAGGTCACTCATTGATATGTTCATCTACCAATAAGTAACTTCTGCCTGCTAGTAAATTACATCAAAAACCAATATGGCAGATCACACTTTATACCTATATGAAACATCAAAAGACCACAAGAACAGCAAGCACAGATAAATAACTTCAGACAGACCAATTAATGTCTATGATAAAATGCCCCAAATCATATAACTCAAAATCTAGTTCAAATTTAGCACCCATAATCAAACAATCTGACTCAACTCTCTTAATATTACAGGCTATAACTTCAAATATAAACATGAATGTCTAGAAACAATTAGCACAAGGGATGTTTATATAATTAAAAAATATAAACTTGGTTATCATATATCCATCAGTTTGACAGACATTGCTGGTGCGAATTAACATAAACACAATCCCTGAGAAAAACTCTCTATCAGCAGATAATATGCATAACTTGTTGTCGTAAGTGAAGACTTAGTGCATACTCGAAGATATAATCATGTATACGAATATAAGAGCACTCACAGTATATGAAGACTTAGTCCATAATCGAATCACAAAAGTTACTATGTCTATATATATACAAGAAACCTTTGTTGTATAATTTCTTACCAGATGTACATACAAGCTAATGACATAAACCTTTCAAACCAACTTGCTTTAATGTTTCACCAGTATTCACTTGCATAACCACCACTTACATCCTTTCAAAGGTAGTATGGCATAAATTTCTATGTTAATAGGCACTGAATTCTTCAAAATAATCTTCAAAACAACAGCTACATAGCTATAAGACTTTGTATTTGGTGTTGAATACTTGCATACAGAGTTATTATGCATTTATCTGCAAAATTGCAAATATTGAGGACACCAGAACATAACTTCCATCAGATGAAAAAATGAAATTGGCATAACAATACGGATGTTCACTAAACAAGAACAAAATTTTCCACTTTGTTTTATCATGACGATGAATAAATTCTCATCAATGGAATTAACAGCCAAGCTTACACGAAAACTACAAGAAAATCATACAGGTTAGCTACAATTTGGGGTTTTGGAGTTTTACAGGAAACCTAATTCGTGTATCCAATGAATTATTACAAGAAAATCATAAAGTTTAACCTGAAATCAACAGCAATCAAAGATGGGCACTTGAAATTAGAAAGAACAACAGGAGTTGAGTA